>VNKC01003345.1:0-70545 GCA_008042775.1 Drosophila pectinifera
GTCACAACGAGCTCCTTTGAGAAAGCTTTCAATGAGCACTTTTTGGGTAAAAATTCTCAAAGGGAATACAATTTACTCATTAATATTTAATGTACAAAAATTATATTCTACACAGGTCTTCTGCCCATATTCAAGCTGATCGATTGAATAAGATTAAATATTTATATAAAATAAGTACTTCAAACAAAGATTCGATTATCACAACGAGCTCCTTTGAGAGGATTTTCAATGAGCACTTTTTGGGTAAAAATTCTCAAAGGGAATACCCTTTAACAATTAATGTACGGAAATGATACTCTACACAGGTCTCTTCAAACTAATCGATTGAATAAGAATAAATAAATATATAAAGTAAATACTTAAAACAAAGATACATTCACGAAAATGATTAATTGATAAATATAGTAATCAAAAATGATTTTATAACTGGGATATTATTTGTTCAATTTTTGAAATTTAACTTTATTTGAAGGTTATAGTTATTCTCAATTATTTAATTATACATTTCTGTCACAACGAGCTCCTTTGAGAAAGCTTTCAATGAGCACTTTTTGGGTAAAAATTCTCAAAGGGAATACAGTTTACTCTTTAATATTTAATGTACAAAAATAATATTCTACACAGGTCTTTTGCCCATATTCAAACTGATCGATTGAATAGGAATAAGTAAATATATAAATAAAGTAAGTAGATAAAACAAAGATTTATAAACGAACATGATTAATTGTTTAATATGGTAAACATATATGATTTTATAAGTAGGATTTTATTTGTTTCATTCTCGATTATTTAACTTTATTTGAAGGTTATAGTTATAGTTATTCTCAATTATTTGATTAAACATTTCTGTCACAAGGAGCTTCTTTGAGAGGGTTTTCAATGAACACTTTTTGGGTAAAAATTCTCAAAGGGAATACAGTTTGGCTGCTTGAACCATTTAACCTTTAATAATTAATGTACGAAAATAATATTCTGCGCAGGTCTTCTGCCAATATTCAAACTGATCGATTTTATAAGAATAAATAAATATACAAAATTAGTACTTAAAACAAAGATACATTAACGAAATACATTTAATGTAGTAAACATATATGATTTTATAGCTGGGATATTATTTGTTTAATTCTCGAATATTTTACTTTATTTAAAGGTTATAGTTATTCTCAAAAATACTTTCAATAAAGTTACGATCTCAGTTCATATATATTTAGTATAAAAAGAGAGCTTATTAATTCTTAAGGAAGCTCAATTTCCTCAGCACTTGCTTTAGCTTGGGAATGTAAAATATTATTTCCATTTGAAGTAAAGATTACAGCTCATTGTACTCCTGGTCATATTTTAAAAGCTTTGATTAATCCGCTACTTGAATTTACTTTTTATGTACTTTATATCATATTTGTCAATTAGTTAATTGTTACATATGGTAATCATATATGATTTTATTTGTTTAATTCTTGAATATTTTACATTATTTGAAGGTTATCGTTATTCTCCTAAAATACTTGCAATTAATAATAAAGTTACGATCTCAATGTATAAATATTAAGTATAGAAATTTAGTTTATTAATTCTTAAGGAAACTCTACTCAAACTCAAAACTCAGCAAAGGTTACAGCTCATTGGATTCCTGTTCATATCCGCCACTTGAATTTACCTTTTATATACTTTATATCACATTTGTTAATTAGCTTTAACTTCTGATAACTTAAAAATGAAATCAATCATGGGACAGTTGTTTCCAAAATCTTTTCTTATTTAATTGTAAAGTTTTCTATTCTCCGTTGTTTTCCGGCCAATCATCTCCTTTTTTACTGGCTAACTTCCGCGGCCCTAGCCGGACTCCCTGTGGCTTTAACTTCCACCAACTCGGCTTCTACCAATACTCACCTCGTTATCTTGCGGCGGCAGCTGGTGCAGCAACTGTTTGACGCGGTACTTCTCGCCGGGACTGTTGACGTAGGGCACTTTGTCGTCGGGCAGTTGGCTGAAGTAGAGGCGGACCTGCGGGCGGAAAATGGAAAATGGAAACGGGAAAGTGGAATTAGCCTTCGGAGAGTGTGCTCTGCAAATCGAATAAGCCAAATCATAACGAATTTAGCTGCCCCACGCCCAAAAGCACTTTATCGTGCAGGGGAAAAGTGTCGCAATGCTCGTGGGAAGTCGGAAAACTGCAGGCGAACTGCGACTTTCCCAGGAGCTGTTATGCAAGACACCGCCCCGAACAAACCGAAAATTGACAGGCATTTCGAGCTCTAATTACTGCCAAATGTATCGGCAATTTAATTACAAAACGCTTTCGCTTTCCACCGATCCGGGAGCGATAATTCTCCACCGTGTAATTAAAGTGGTTTCCGATCGATTTCCTTAACCGCCTTAAGCCAGTGCCAACGGCCAGGCTTTGAACTGGATTTTGGAGAGCGTGGAAAATCGGCCGAAAGCAAAAGTGGCCAGCGGGTGGCCGAGGCCCGAGGCCCACGGTCCCTCCTATTCCAGCCGAAAGCTCACTTAATTAGTGGCGACAAATCGGAACACATGTCGGGGATGATGATGATGATGGCGTTGGGCTTTCATTGTTTTAGTGGGTTGCCTTAGGTAAAGTCTCTAAATGCTCCTTAAAACGAGGTCAGCCTCTAAGCTAACTAAAAGTATGGTTGAGTGTTTAATTTGTAGGAGCCATTAATAGTGGCATTGTGTAAAGGCTTCTTTGCAATAAAGCTTCACTTTTATATATTATTGTGCCTATAACTATCCGTAATGATAGATTGAACTTCAAGAAAGATATAATGAGAAAGGAAGTAGCCTCAGCTTGGAGGCAGTTCCTACTAAACTAACCTAAACTACAACCATGAAGATGTAAAACTTCACCTTAAAAAGCCTTACTAGTAATATATACATTAATAGTTGTATTGTGTGAAGGCTTCTTTAAAATTGAGCTTAACTTCTATAAATTATTGTAACTATCTGTAATGAAAGATTCAACTTCAAGAAAGATATAATGGGAAAGGAAGTAGCCTAAGCATGAAGGCAGTTCCTACTAAACTAGATCTCCCTAAACTGCAACCAAGAAGATGTAAACCTTCACCTTAAAAAACCTTACTATGGCAATAACTGAAACTATACCTAGTCTTAAGCCATGTCGAGACTAATTAATGAACTATCAGAACACTCTTTGCAGGGATATAGAAGTCCTACAAGGATGGTTCCTCTAAGAGACTGATTGCTTTATCCCCAACCGAAGCATGCCTCACCTGATCGGGCCGCAGTCCCGGCGGCACCCACGTGTACTCCTCGAGGGCGCACCCGCTGTCGTCGTCCGACTGCGAGTTGCGCTGGAAGTCCAGCTGCTGGTGGTGGTGGCTGGGATGGAAGCCATGGCCCGCCCCCACGGCCGGCGCCGTCTTGTAGCTGGCCGTGCGGAGCGGAGAGGCCACCGAGTTCAGCGGCAGATGGCTGGGCGGCTGGCAGTGGCGGCGCTGCAGAGGGGAGACGAAGTGGCTGGCGGGTCCCAGGGAGCCGCTGCCGCCACTGCCGCTGGAGGAGGCCGAGGGCACGTCCAGGGCGGATGTGCCGGCCGACGGAGGCTGTGCCTCCGGGCGGTGGGAGGCGAAGGTCAGGCCCGCGCCGCCCGCCTCGATCTGCAGCAGCTCGCTTTCCGTTTGCGTGTAGTAGCTGCTGCTGGGCGGCTGCTGCTGCTGCTGTTGCTGTTGCTGTTGCATGTTGCCGGTGGAGCGGGGTGCGGGCGTGGGCTTGTATTTGCTGGAGGCTTGGCTGGGCTGGGTGCTGCAAAGAGGGAGAGGGTAAGGAGAAGTCAGTACAAGTTATACATTACTTAAAGTTCATTACGTTAATTTTAAATATTCTTATCGCTATTAGGCACCCAAGAGACCATGTTGCCATGGAATCAAGCGCTGTCTTGGAAAGTCTTGGAGCTGAGATCGCCATTAGCAGACTGGCCTGGCTAATATGCATCGCTCATCATTCTGGACTCCATCTGGCGTTGGAAAGCTGGAAACCCAATCTGCTGGAGCGGCTCTCGGGTGCAATTACTGCAGCTGCGCATGCGTGCCGATGTCCATACCCCTGCCCCGTCTCCCGACGACGCTGGCCGCTTGACCGCTGCCCACAGTGGCACATCTCTGCGCCGCTTTCTGCGGCACTTTCACTCGGTTCGCGGCACGCCGCGCGATTATGCAGCCAAGCAGAGACATGGGTCCGAGGGATTCCAGCACATGGTCATGTTCCGGCCCTAATTCGCCTCTCCTACTGGCCCGAGTGCGGCAATTAAAGCCATTTGTTTGGCCCAAAGCGGGCGCCGCGACTCCGTGTGGGGTGTGTGAGATATTAAATTGTATCCCAGGCATTGCACAACATACGGAGCATGAGAAACGGCCACCCGGAGCCATTAGGCCGCCTAATCAACGTGAGAAGAGCCTCGAATGGCGATTGTCTTGTAAACGTATGCAAATCACAGACATCTCATCATCGCACAATCGAGTTCAGCCTTGTGCTGATGAAGCAAGACCCCGGGTGAATGTGGTGACCAGGAGCCATTAACACCTCCAGATCGGTCAGGCCAGTCGGGGGCACGGGAATGTGTGCGCGGAGAAAGTTTATGGCCACTCTTTGTGGTTTTCCAATGCAAATTTCAGGCAGGTTGAGTGCCAAAAGCTGATCGATCGCTGAGTACTTTCTAAAGCGTTTCGGGCCCGGCCCAAGGCAGACATGGCCAGAAGCCAGCAGCCAGCAGCCAGGGCGTAATCTGTCACCCAATGAATTGCCAATTGTGCTGCTGCCGATTGGATTTGATAGCGGAAAACAGCGAGCCAGATCGGATCAGATCGGATCCATTCAAATCCACACACAAGTCGCAGTCACAGTCGCAGCTGCCCGGTATAGACGCTTTTCGGGTTTCTCTTTTCGGCCAGAAAGAAACCTGTTGACGGCTCCAGCGGCAGCCTGCATCTCTGCAAAAATGCCGCCTGTCCAACTACGGAGCGCGGCCTGGACATATACATAAATTCGGGCTAAGAAGATTTTGAGTTTATTTGGTTTGATGTCTGTCATTTCCTTGATGGCCTGTCGCAATTGCGCACGTCCGAGGATAATTAAAAGTAAATTGTTTGACACTCAAATCGGATGGGCATGGCCTGGGAAATATGGTCAGGCGACTCCGGTCCGGTCTTGGCCAGCTACTCGTGGCCTGGCACCAATTTCGCGAAGACACTTTTGGGAATTATCTGTATTTATCCGTGCCGTTCTCTGGTGCCACTGAATACTCCATGAAGTGTGTCACATAATTGGGCTCAGAATATATGAGCTTGTCAAGTAAACAAATATATATAATGTGCCTAGGAGACATATGGCTTTTCCCAAGCCTGCGCTCAGTTTTTCACTTTCTTTAGAAAGCGAGCTTGATGTTATGGACTTAGTTTTTCGGCGATGATAGGTCGTTTTCTTCTCGGACCATTAGTCACCCGATACAGTTTTAATTGCCATATCCAAGTGATGGCCTGTATGCGTTTCACACGCCTGGAACCGCTTCAAATCCGCTCCTTTGGAATCGATTTATCCGAACGGTTCCACATCTCCGATCTAGTCCAGCACAATCCAATACTCATTAACGGGCTCTTGGGCAATTTCACCACGTCTTGCTCTGCTCAAGTGCCGAATCGCAGCTATAATAATATCTCAATTATGTGCCACACCACGGCATCGGCATCGGCATAGATGGCATTTCTATTCGCTCCACGATGTGGCCGCTGTTTCCACGATTTCATTAAATTTTAGACACGCAGTTTCCCCAGAAGAGCCGCTGCGGGAACACGTAACTGGCTCAAAACCATTTGGGCCGGCTCTCGGAGAGCTGGGAAAACCAGTTCCACGAAGGCGATACGAACTGGGATTCTGGGAACTGCGAGTGCACTACGACACCGGCCGACGACCGAACGGCAGCAATTGAAATTAATACGTAACATGCAATTCCCAATAATTGAACAGAGTCCGGGCAGTCCGCATTAAATTACTTTCACAACTGGCCGAAAGATAAACGCCGTCTGGGCCTGGCATTAGGCCTAGTAATGCTTGATTATCCGTGGCCAGCACACGATCTGGGCCCTGCGATCGGGGAGATCCTAGCCAGAATCGCATTTATTCCTGGCCGTGGCCAGGGGCGTGGCTCGGCTCAGCGGCGGCCCATTACGAAATCTCGTTCAATGGCCCCCCAACTCGTGACCTTGTTGCATTGCGTGCTCCATTGTTGGCCCGAACGACACCCAGATGGGGCCCCGCACAACGCCGCGATTTATGGCCGACTCTCGGGTTAAACTGCCGCGTTTGACTGCCTTTACGTCACACGAATAGCCATAATCCCGTCCGATCCATTCCGAGTCAGAAATGAGCCACAAAAAGCCCCTACATGCAATCGCGTCATATGTTGCACGTGTCGCTGTCGCTCAGCGTTTTTATGCATTTCGCTGCACTGCGCGTTCCCTCAGCTTCTCCGCTTTCTTTATGGCTTTTTGTCCGGACACGAGCACATTTGTGTGCCTGTCCGCATCTGGCCCTCACCTGGCAGCGGGACTCGGGACTCGGGACGAGCCCAGTCGGGCCCGTTGCACGAGTTCCTCGAGTCCGCCAGAGTGTGAGTGCAGCAACGCCTGCTTAAGTACCGCGTGGTGATTTAGTGCACAGTTACCGTTAGGCGGTATGCGCTATATGCTCCTAGTATAGCGTACGATCCGATCCGAGACCAGGGTCGCTGATAGGCTATAAGCAATGAGCCGGCCTCCAGAGGCGGCTGGGGAACACATATATTGGGGGTACGAGTATCTGTCACTTTTCCAGCCTTGACTGGGACTCGTAAGATATATTCTGAGCTTGACTATGGAACCCTAGAGCGCAGTTGGAACTATTACCTAATTTTGGTGAGTTTTGTCTAGCTTTTTGCCTGATTTTCCCCTCTAAAATTTGTTATTTTATAGATAAACATGGAATATGCAGAGGCAGGCTTGCCCCCGTTTCTCGCAGCCACTGGGACTCTACTGAAACAGGAGCATCATAGTCAACAGCTCCAACTCCAGCTGCAGCTCCAGCATCTGCATCTGCGCTTTCAGCGGCATTGGCAGCGGCTAAAATGCATAATTAATCGACGGGGCCAAAAGCAGAAGCGGCCAAAACCAGCCCACACTCGCGGTCTGAGAGCGAGTTGCTAATGTTGCTGCCTCGCATGTTGCATGTTGCAGGTTGCATGAGCTCAAGTCGGGTTTGGGTTTGAGTCGAGTCTTTGAGCCGAGCTGACTCGCATTCCGTCATTAACAGCTTTTGCTTAATTTTATTCAGCCAGCCACTGCCAGTGCCACTCCCCTTCCGCCTGCCACCAGCCGCCCCTCTGGCCGCGCTGTCAACAGCTCCGGACACGTTTCAGCGATTTTCGTGTTGCATGGCTCGCTCTAATTTATGCAAAATGCTGTTCTTCTTCTGTAATTCAACTCGTGTATTCGCTGGCTACATTTTGCTCTTTTCGAGGTACGAGGTACGAGGTACGAGCCCGCTTGGCCAACTAGTTTGCTGGCTTCATTAGCCGCAAGTTGGCGGCCAAGTTTTTGTTTGCCTTATTGATTCCCGGGCCAAGCGGTAGTCTGCTGCGGGTATTTATTTGATTTTAATTGCTTTCGAGCAAATACACATCACATTCGGAGCCGAGTCCGTTCCCAGCAGCTGCCACAATTGAACCATTTAGTTGGCTGTGAATTCCTGGGCCAGCGACACCGAGACTCCCACAGTTCTTAGGCCTGAATTAAGTACCTCCTCTAATTTGATGTTCTCCCCTTAATGATGGAGCTGCGAATGGTGATTGAAGCCGGCGATAAATGTAATTGCTTTCGCGGCAACTATGTTGCCATGTCTCTCGTGTCCCGTCAAATCTAGGCACATCAAAGCAGAGATTATATTTGGGAAGCTCTGGAGAAGCTGGAGTCACAATAAGTTGATTAAATTAAGGTGCGTTAAAATGCTCCGAAATAATTGACGCGGCCGCGACTGTTTCGTAGAAGCCCAGTGGCATCGGGGGAGAACAAAGCCGGAGAACCGGAATGGAGAACAAAGAACGCAGCCCAGCCGAGGAAAGCAGGGCAGAATTTATTGTCTGGGCTCGTATGACAGCCAGGCCGGGCCGGGCCAGGCCAACGGAGCATGAAACGCGAGCGGAGTTCCAAGAGATGGATGAGTGGAGGGATGACTCGCTAGCCGGTCCCTGCCCACCTGTTGGAACGTGGGAATCTAGCCTCGGCGGCGACAACCCCGGGATGGCCGAAAAGCAATTACCGAAAATAATGCAAGGCCCTCGGGCTGCGGTTGCACTGCCTCCGGCTCACCTGACCATGACTCCAGCAGAGGGAAGTGCAAGTGCGGCCAGCTATGACCGCTCTGGTTCGAGCCTCCGCCGCGAGAGGATGTTCGGTTCGTTCTATAATTAATGAGGCCCAGGCAGCAGGCTCTAACTGCTGAATGGGGAGAGTTTCATACTTTCTCACGCACTACCAATTTCCAATTTTCCACTTCCAATTGGAGTCTACTGAGGCGTAAACGGATTATCTTTAGCATGCGTTTGATCAGCCGCCGAGACTTCCTACATGAAACAAACGGACAGCGGACAGCGGACAACGGACAACGGACACTCACTTAAGCCTGGCCAAATGTAACTGTAATGGCAATCGCCATGCCAACGTCAGAGCCGTGTAGGTCCCCGCTCAGAACATGACAACTGACAAAAGCAACAAGCATCTGACAGACAGGCGACGGCGGAAGGGAGGCAGCGACAAACAAACAAACATCGGCCCGGCATCTGCATCGGCGGAGAGCAACAACATTTCAATTAACAAAGGAGCCGGAGGAGCAGAGGAGCTGCAATGGAGAAACTGGGCAACGTCGTCTTCTAATCGCCGCCTGTCAAAATAGAGCTCTGTGCCTGCATCACAGGGGCACCTCCTTGGGGCAAGCACTGCGGAAAGCGGCCTAAAAATGTTTGGTGCTGATTTCCCATAGAAAGAAAGCATAGCCTTAGGTATGCATAGATATATAATTACTAGAAAATGTCAAAATATCTGGCAGTACTAAGAACGTTTCTCCCTGTGCACTTTCCAGCCTCCTGCGGCTGCCAGCCGCATTCATGTGTATCTGCTAAAATGCGCAATTAAGTCATCAAATGTTTGGCCTGAGTGTCCAAGCGTCTTGACACAGCCCCAAGCCCACAGACGCCGGAGCGACCAAGTCGGGCCTGGACACCGAGTTCGCATTAGACTAATGCATTTGGGTGCAACCAGGAAGCCACCAGCCGGCCTGGTCTGGTTCTGCCCCAGAGAGGGACGCTGCCAGGCTGGGAGAATGCGAAAATGCGGGGCCCCAGCCAACGACTTTTACTGCTTCTGGCCGCGGCCGACTGCTAATGAAGCCTGAATGGGGGACCGAGACCGAGACGGAGACCGGGACCGGGACCGGGACCGAACAGGATCTGGCAGAGATCCGTTAGGAGCTGGCTCCAATTTATCAAGTGCCATTGCTAGGGCCCGGCCGAAAGCCCAGCGGCGTCTCATTAACGCTTCCAGTCGCGTAGGCGGCGCGACATATGGGACTTCTCGAAACCACTTCGGATTCCGATCCCGCGTCCAATTCGGATTGATGCTGACGATTGCGTCCAAGCTGACGCAGCTCACGTCCTCCCAGCGGCTCCATATCAGCAGTCGATCGGAGTACACTGGAAAGTGCTACGTAAGTTCTGCATCTTCATTGGTTTTCTAATATCTTATATCTAAAGTGTTAAATGTTGACATTGTGGCTAGTACGAAAATAAGTGACAGAAATCAGTAAAGTTTTGGGATCTCTCAAAAAGGTGTCTGGTTACAATCACTTTCCCAAAAAAACCCAAATTTCTTGCGAATTTAAAAACACCTTTCTGCATCGAATCGGAAGTTATTTGCTAAAGAAATAAATCAATTGGCTCATTGGTCTATTCACGATTATTTTACACCATCAGTAGATCTATCTAGAACGCATTTATTTAAAACAAATTCTTTTCAGACCCCTGCTCGAATTCGGAAAGTAAAATATTTGCCATCGGCAACAACAACTTGCGATTTGGTTGCCAACTATTGGTGGAACGAAACTATCTGGTCGAAATACTTATAAAAGTATAAATGGTGGACATTAATATAATTGAGGAAGCATAAAACAAGGTTTTAAAATGTAAACCTGTTTAATTCATTGTTTAAATGATTACTTTACTACTACTATTACTAGTATACTACTATTACTTTATTTACTATTATAAAATGGAATAAAAGTCACAGAGTCCGCTAGAATTGAAGCTGCTTAAAGAGTGACAGCCCTTTTGGGCCGATAAATAAACGAGTTCTGCCTTTTTATTATTTGGCTTTAGCACAAACATTTGATAAAATAAAAGACTTTTAAACGCTTCTGAAAACAATCATAGTTTTGGAAACTTTCTTGAGGTATAAGAATCTCCAGAGATTTCTGTAGCACCCCTGAAGATCTACCTTTGACGAGACCTTTGTGGTTGTAATTTCAATTTTGTTTAATTTGTTCAATTGGTTAAGACAAGCAAACCTAATAATATTTCTTGATTTTAAAAGCTCGATCACATAATTGAATTAAATTTTATCACCTTTGAACTACTCCCATTTACTTGAACTAACTTTCCAGTGTAAGAGCCTCCGTAGGTGGAGGTACACGTGTTTTCTCAGATAAATTGCGATGGGGAATCTGGAATCGGGGATCGACAGAGTCGGAATGCATCCATCTGAGTGCCGGCTTTCTCCGCAGAGTGCCTCTGCCTCTGCCGCTGCGGCGCGGGGCGAAATTAATTTGCGGAAATCTCGACTCGAGTGGCTAAAATAAAATATTTCAAGAAAATCACGATTACCAACTCGAATTCCAGCGGCGGACCCGCGGACCCGCGCGGGCGATCGGCGGCCAGACACTTTCACGAGCGCGCCAGCTTTCGGCCAAGTGACATCTGTGCTAGTTTTGGCCGGATTTGCATTTGATTCTCATTAGGCCGCCGCCTGATGGATGGCAATTTCCAAAGCGAGTATTTCTGGGGCTCTCGGACAAATCAATGCGGAGCGTGGGCAGTCCGCTCTGGCTGCTGTAGCCTTTGGTAATTGTCCACAATTTGGCAGCGACTCGCAGGGGCATGACGGGCAGAAACCGCTGCCCACCTGTATTTGGCCAACAAAGCGATGGCCATTAATTTAATTACAGCGGGCTGTGCACTCCTCCGATTTCAATTAAACGTAAATTACGAAAATTAAACGCAACAAAGAGGCAAGCAACCAGTCTAGGTCCGATCGTGGCCAGAACACTTAGCCCGGCTTACACACGCTCCCAGAGAGCGGCGCGACCTCTGCCGCCTCCCCTGACTTGTGGCCACTAAATTCCGAGTATATCTGTATGTAGCACGTATAAATATGGCAAGTCGGTGGTGGTACGGGGAAGATAATCACAGTCCGCGGTGGAGAACAGGAAATATAATAAGCTTCGAAGGCAACGCCCTTCAATTTGCCCCTTCCCCGGCTAATTTTATTTGCGGTTTTCGATTTTATTTTATAAACACATTTTCGGCTCGTCCCCATCTCCGTCTCCGTCTCCGTTTTCTCGCCACTTTTTGATTATAAATTGAATTTCCCCGGCCCGAGACGAAATCAATCAACGCGTCTGTCTTCCCCCATTCACTTGTAAATCGGTGTTTTCTTAATGCGTTTTATGGATTCACGATTAGGTGTTGAGCCAATAAAACAGGGGTTCTGGCCCTCTCAGCCACTGTGGGACGGAGACAAAGGCCGGGCCATTACCATGGCTCATACAGCCTCTTGGCCATCCGTGGATTGTGTCACATTTCGGAGGAGGACAGAAGAGAGGCTTGATTAGTTTCGTTCGCTGACAGCCCGAGGAATTGCTCATACGCCCCGCGAAAAAATTAATTAGAAAATATGTGTGCTGAAGAAAGCCAGAAAGTCAAACTCCGCCTCACTTCACTGGAACGCGGGGCGTTACTGGATATGTCTGCGGATTGGTCAGAGCCAGATTAATGCCCAGCCAAGGCCCGGCGCCCCCCCTGCCCCGCCGTTTGTCGGCCTCTTTGCCATTTCAATTAAAATGCCATATATCACGGCCAAGAGCCTTTCCCTCCAGCTCCAACTACTGCGCACATCGAATGCAATTAAAATCAAATGCGTGGCTCATTTTTGAATCAAAGCAAATCGTGGAGCGATAAGCCCGCCGTGGACCACCCGAGAGCTCCTTGCTTTTGCCAACTTCAATTAGCCCGACCAAGGGGGACCCCGACGGACCCGACCCTGTGTATTTACTTTATTGTTCAGGCCAGGCTGGGACTGGGCTGGGACTCGCAGGGAGCGAATTCCTATGCAAAGTGTTCTGCCGGCCAGGCGCTTAATTACGGCTAGAGTAGCCGCCAGTCAATATTGATTTTGGTTCATTTAAACTGCGGCTTTAATAGGCCCAACCGATGGCTAATGGGATGTGGATGTGGCCGAGGACAGGCGGCTCATGTTACCAGTTCTCCGCGGCTGCTTAACACACACAAGAGTGACTCCAATGTCTTTACTTTTACGGCCGCTGCCAAAAAATCTAATTAACAGTGCGTAGATTTATGGACAGAAGTCCATGCAAATTAGCCAAGTGAAAGGAATGCATGAGAAACAAAGTAATGGCAGAGGATACATCGGGAGAAAAGGGTGAGCTGAGGATCAGGATAAATTACTTCAAGGTGAGTTGAACTGACTACATTGAAAGCATGGAAAACATTGGTAATATAATTACTCTTACAGGAAGACCAAAGGCGACTCCAACAGCAGGATAAGTTACTTTAAGGTGAGTTGAACGTGAATACATTGAAAGTAAAGAACTCATTGAAAATATAATTACTTTCACAGGAAGACCAAAGACGACTCCAATATAGGGATGTAGAGAACATCAACCTCCCATTCTTCCTGTGTACCATAGGCCGAAGATCGCCGAGATACCGAATACCTTATCGACGAAGGGCACTCATCCTGCAGCCAAAGGAGAACTCAATTTATGGAGTCGACGCGTGGAATTTACGAGATGGCAGGGCTCCCCGATCGTGGATGCAAACACCAAGTGACAGGGGAGCCCGGAGGGATGGACTCACTGGAGCCGGGGTTCTGCCAACTTCATTTAGCCGCTGCTGTTGCCACTTGGCCGCGTGCAATTCATTTGGCCGGCTAACAAAACCCGACAAGAGGGCGAGAGGGAGGCACGTGCTGGCCGGAAAGTTGATAAATAACTTTCGGTGTCGGTTTTGCAAATAGTCGGGCATTAATAACACCTTCTTAGCGGGGCCCAAACAGCCGTCTCCGGCCGACTGAGCCTCTTATGGCGGATTATTTCTGCCATTATTCAACGGCGACCTGCCAGATCTGTACTTTCAACACAACTGAAGCTCAGAAGCGTACCTGAATGTTTGCCGATCAGGTGAAACTGATAGGTTCCCGGCTATTTATAAGAATTTTAGTTAGCAAAAGTTATCTTCTTTTCGAGGAGAAAACTCCCACCATTTATGCTTATACATATAAGTAAGTCTCTGATATATGATTTGGTTGTTCCACCTTCACATTTGTTAAACGCTTTTAAATGTCTATTGTTTATCAATACCCATGCTGTGCAATGTGTTACTTTTGACAGTTATCTAAATTATGATTTAATTTATAAAAATACAAGCGAATCAAGGTCGAAGTGCCACAGATGTTGTTTCTATTGTACTTGCTCCGATTGAGGGTAGCAAAATACTTGGCCTTCATTGTGGGCTTTCAAAAACTGTGAACGCGAACTACTGCAGTGGTAGAAAGTCTCGAGTTTATACATTTCCCACAGCAGCTAAGATCAGTTAAACCACTTAGAACTGGAGTTTTGAAGCCTCTGGTGGGGAATGTCTTGCCTAATTTCGTTATATTTAATCTGAGAGCCATAAAATATGATTTCAGTGATTAGAAAAGAGGCTCCTGCTCGACTTCGATCTGAGAACTCTGCGCTTACTGGCATAAAGCTATTAAGATGCCATTAAACTGGGCCATAAACTCCCGACCAGGCCCCGCCGACGCTCATCTTTATAGTCACTTAAGGCCGAAAATGCAAAGCTCATCAAATGGATTTCAAATTAGCTGGCCACAGCCCCCGGCCCCAGCTAGCGCCGAGAGTTATGGCCATTAGAGATAGGCCAGTCGGAGACTTACATTTTGGCTGCTGCTGCTGTCGCTGCTGGCGGCGGCGGCCTCTTTGAGTGGCCATCAAACCTGGCCAATTGTTCTTCAATATCGCTGAGCTGGATATCGTCGGCAATGGCCGGGTGGAAGCAGAAGGCGGGATCCCGCCTGTCCCGCTCGATCAGCCGCTCCGTGTCCTTGGGATTGAGCCAAACGGCGTTCCTGCTGCGGCACAGGTTGAGGTGCCGCAGGTCGCCGAGGTGCAGGGACACGGGGGCAGGAGGCTGCCTCTGGATCTTGGCCAGCTGAGCGGCGCTCAGGCTGCCCGTCAGCATGGCCACCTCCACGTCGTCGTCGGTCTCCCCGTTACAGGAGATGCCGGAGGAGTGGAACTGCTCCTCGCAGCTCGCCTTCCGCAGCTCGCAGCCGGAGGAGGACTGGGCCACCGCCATGGCCAGGGTGGGGGCTGGCGATTCGTTGGGCAGCTCCAGGGCTATTTCGTAGGGCGCCAGCGTGATCCTGGGCTTCGGCTTGGTCTTGGCTCGCACCGCAGCCTTGATGATGCACTTCGCGGGCGGGTTGCCTCGGTTCTTGGAGCAGCTGGCCTTGCCCGGCGCCGCCTGCTTCCTGGGCGAGAGCTTGGTCACCGTGGACAGGCGGCACTGCTGCGCGGCGCTCCTCTGCGGCACCTGTGGGGGCTGGACCTTCTCCTGCTCCCTGCTGGCCAGGCGCTCCCTGCCCTCCCGCTCTGAGGAGAGCGCCCTGCGGCGACTCCGCCGGATGCTGGGCATGTTCCGGGGAAAGAGCTTGCCCGGCTCCGCCTGGGAGCTCTTGGACAAGCTGTCGCAGCTGCGGTGGCGCGTGGGGCTGCCGCTGCTCTCCGTGGTGGAGGTGGAGGTGCTGCCGGACCCGTCGATGGTGGTGGCCAGCACCGACGCGCACTCGCTGAGGTTCAGGACGGGCTCCTGCTTGGCCGCCTGCGGCAGGCGGATCTTCCACCAGCGCTTCTTCGAGAGCATCGTCTGGCGTCAATCGCGGTTCGCGGGGCAATCAATCAATTGACACATTAACTGGACGGGAACACCTAGGCCGCACCTGGTATGCGGCAATTACTGTTGCCAGCAATTAACGGGCAATCCGCTTGCCCCAATTACGTGCACTCGCGACGGACAGTCGGGATCGGCTTGGATCGATCCGTATCGTATCGTACTGGAACCGGAGTCGAAGTTTGGATGAACAGACACCACACCGCTCGCTTCGGGGCTGCTCAGACAACTGAGGACCGCGTAGAAAGTTGGCCGAGAGGCGGCGAAGAACCGGCTACTGGCCAGGTTGGTGCAGGTCAAACTCACCACCCGCCCGATCGGGCCAACTCACCACGGCTCTCTGGCTCTCACTCTCTCTGCTGGCCAAGGCAAGTGCAGGCAACAGCTAACAGGTAACAGGTAACAGGTGCCGCCTGAGTGGAGTGGCTCCGGCGCCTGAGTGCTTCTGGTTCGAGCCACATTCTGGACGCGTTTATTAGCCGAGTTGAGCTACTGATTGCAGCTGGCAACTGGTTGGCTGCTCCGCTGTCTGCGGGCCATTTGACACATTTCAGACCGCTCGGCGACTGACCCATTTCAATCATGGCCATGGCCATTGGCCAGCAAGGGCGGACCAGTGTTGCCACATTAGCGGCGCCCTCCCAGGTGGTCATTAGCCTGCAGGCCGGCTGAAAATGTGGTAATCAGGCGAGGAGACCCCCAGTGAAACGCATCCGGGCGGGTAACTAGCCAATGGCAGAACGTGGCCAAGGGAATCAATCCAATGACCAATCAATTGGAATTAGGGCTCTGTGCTCACCTGGTGCTACCTGTGGCAATGGGCTGGCAACGCGTTAATCCCTAATTGCACACATTATTCAATTAAGCCAGCGCCAGTGCCACCGGTGGCATTGCGGTTGATGGACAATGGGCTGAATCTCGGCCTGCCACAGGCTACTGTCTCAAGCGTGTAATTACAAGTAGGAACACGGGCTAATTGCAATTGGATACAGTTCAAAATGGCCATAGATACTCGCTATCTTTTGAGAAATTTAACACTTAGTTGGCGTAAGTTCTAGCCCTTAATAAATTACATTTCAAGTTCTGAACTTACTTTTAAAACTCTGCCAGCTGCGCTGCCATGGCGTAGCTCGCCTCTGAGCAAATTGTTGGCCAACTGTAATGAGAGTCGAAAGTAAATAAATTAATTTTACGCATTTAATGTTAAATATTTGCGCTCCTTGGCATTCGCAGAGTGACGAGCGCAATTGCCCAACTAATTGAGAGCGAGTCACAGACAGACGACAGAAAGCAGCAAATAGGCAAAGTGAGGGCCAAAGTATTTTAATTGCCCGGAGTTTCCCCGAAAAGAGGGCGTCAAAACTTTATTTGACAGTTGCAACAACTGAACAATTCCTGAAACAATTTTGATTAAAACCGAGACAGAGTTTCCAGCTGGGGAAATGTCAGCGAATGTAGTTGGCGGATGCCAGCTAGCAGGTGGAAATGGCTACACAGTAAAAATAATACTACAGATGTGATCTACACACATCTGATTCTATGAGAAGTATTTACTGGATCCGCCCTGCCTAATGGATAATATTAATGTTGTTAGTTGGGTATTTTTAAGTAGGCCCTTGGGATAATTTCATTGAAATAAATCAGTAAGTCTCTTGGTTTCAATAATATAATAATATATTAAATATAATATATAATATATAATTATATATAATATAAGGGATACTACAAACACCATATTGAGCGAGTGAAAAATTCCTTGGGATTATTTCTTTGAAATAAATCAGTGAATCGCTTGGTCTCAATAATATAATAATATATTAATGATACTATATAATATATAATTATATATAATATAAGGGATACTACAAACACCATATTGAGCGAGTGAAAAATTCCTTGGGATTATTTCTTTGAAATAAATCAGTGAATCGCTTGGTCTCAATAATATAATAATATATTAATGATACTATATAATATATAATTATATATAATATTAGGGATACTACAAACACCATATTAAGCACGTGAAAAAGGTACAGTAGAGTGTTTCTATAAAAATATTGAAATAAAAAGATTTGGATTCCCCAGACGGGACTCAAACCGCGGTTTACGACTAGTCTTACCATCTGAGTAGTGTGAGTGCAAAAGAGATGTAAAAGGTTGTAACTATATGTCCCAAGTATTTTAGGTAACGTCCGCTTAAGTCCTATATATATGTATATATTATATATATTTTTTAACTACTACCGAAATTCAGGAATTTATTTATCATGTTTTAATCAAATTCAGCAGAGTGGAACCTGTAAGAATGATCATACGGATGGACTTGGCTAACTCGACTCGCTGATTAGTAATGCTACTATATACTATATATACCTCAGTCATAGGTCCGAGGCTGGTCGATTCCTGCTGCCAGTTCCGGTTGGAACTACATAAATATATATGCTGAGACAAGCATTTTTTCCCGGGTTGCTAGTACTCAATTAAGTGAAATTCGCAGTGGAAAATGTTTAACAAGTAACCTTACGAGTAACCTTATTTGCTGAGTGCACTCTTACCCCCAGGTGTGTGGCAGTGGACAACAGGTAAAGTCAGCTTCATTGCAGGAGCGAAAAGGAGGAAAAACAAACGCTGAAGTGACGCTAGTAGAACAACAACGATAATATCCTGCAGAGGTCGTAAAAGTTGAGATTTGAACGTGCGGCGTACACGTGTAAGTCAAAGTTCGCGAGGGCACGGGGGGCGGCAGCCAGTTTGGCGCAGCTGCCGCCAATGCGCGGGGCAAGATGGCGCTGTGCAGCACTAAAAGGTATTAAAACAATTTACACTTTGTAAAAAACCGAAACAGCAGCCGGAGCAATAACGGCAACTGTAGTGCGGCTTGTAGCACGTGTCGCGCGGAGGGGCGGGCCCGTAGTTGTTGTTAATATTTCTCCACTCTCCACAACATGGCGCCCTGTCGTAATCATAACTGTGTCTCGGCGGGAGGGACGGAAGGGGCGGGAATAAAATAAAATCAAGACTGCCGTTGACAATCGCGTTATCATAATTCTTTTCTACTGAATTCAAGCAGCGTTTTCGCCTATTTGCATAAACAACGTGAAAGTCGTAAAGTGAAAAATTGCTAAATGTATATGTGCAAGAACCGGCGAAAGGGAAAGAGAAAGGAGGCGGCGCAAGCACTTGAGAGGGGCGGATGATGGGCAAAGAACGCAGAAAAGCAAAGCTGCAATTGCGCGCTGAACAGTGAAGGCACAGTGGGCCGAAACGTCCAAATGTGTGACCATATATTCCAGTAAATAAGGTTGTGTATTACAGGCTAAAGGTTAAATGTTAAAGCTTTCAATATAAAGACACTCTACTTAAGCAACATAAAAGAGAAATTAGTCCTTGATTCTATAGAAAATTAGCCAAAAAGTTTGTAATTTGATAAGTTACGAAAACCGTTAAGAAATAACTTAAAAAAAAAACACTTAATTAGTACGGAGACTATACCAAACTCTTCTAATGGAAATTTTACTTTGAAGTAGTTTTAGTGTATATTCTTAACTAAAGTGTGATTTTTAAGTTAGATTGACAAAGCTGCTTGAGGTTTTACATCGGAAATCGGATATTAAGCATGTGGTTTACTATATTCTCCGCATTTCTGCCCCACCACAGTAAGCCCCTCATGCGATTCTATGGCTACATCCGCCCCAACAGCAGAAGAGCCGGCAACGGGGAGCCTTTTTTATGAAAAGCGAGATGCGTGGCCCCAATCCGCTTGCCAATCTCGGCGGCAGAGCCTGCTCCTCCGCCTCCGCTGACTTCCTCTTAAGACAATAAGCACAGAGCCGGGATGGGGCAGTGGATCGGTGGCTGGGAGCTCGGAGAGAGCAGCAGGAGCTGCCGCATTTCACCCCACTCCCACAGGCGTAGGCGGCAAATGTTTCCCTAATGATGACGTCGCCACCGCTGCTTATGAGTTGTCGTTGCTGGCGGGGAAATGTGGCCAGAAATCTCAAGTGCTGCCTCGTAATATTTATGGAAAGTACGAGTATTTCGGGCGGGGGGAGTGGAAAGCAACGGGAGCTGCAATGATTACGTTGATTTGCCAAATGGCGCTGATGACAGTCGGCAGCTGAAGAGGCTCCGTGAGTCTACTGATTTTTAATTAAAAAAGCAAAACGAAAGTGGATGCGGGGAAGCCACCAGCCGGCGGGGGGAGTGAAGAGAAGAAAGCCCAGGCCCAAAGCCAGAAAGAACAAAAAAATTCAAAGTGCGCGTCACAAGGTTTCCTTTTGTTAATCGACTTGATTGTAAATATTTTCTTGCAAACATCCATGCCCTTGTCCTGGATTCCCTGTTCGTTCGCTCTTCTCTCTATTATTTGACTGTACAGGCAAAAAAATTAGCGAATGTTCTAGAAAAGAGCTCCAAGAGCTCAATCCAATATATAATAATAATAATTCTTAAATGCTTCGTAAGCGGTAACGATTCCATTGAAGATCTATAAGATATTGCTTCAGAGTTTCAATTCAGTTTAAAAGCTTAATATTAGCTTAAAAATGCAGTTCATCTAATAAAGAGAAAACAGCATTATAACGCTTATTATTTCATATTATTTATAGTGTACTGAATCACTATTAAGCGACCAGCCATTCCGTTATCCGGCACACTTAGAGCCAAAATTACTCTTACGGTGTTACCCCAACTCCGAAAATAATAATAATAATATGAATTCTTGTTATTGAAAGCTTCTTTTAGATTGGGTTTATTTTCACAAGTTAAATCTAAAATTTATATGAAACACACATATAAGGAGTAGCACTAAATGTAAAATTTCTTAATTTACTCGACCATTTTTCTGTTGCTAAAAGTGGATAGAAATTCAAAACGCAACACTGGTAATGAACTTGGATCATGGGCTGCCCTATGTGTGAATTCTCTGCATTCAGAAGACTCTCACTTATCGGTAACACTTTTTTCTTAAAAAAGAAAAGCGTAGAAAATAAAGTTCTATCCTTTGAAAGGAATTAAAATCGCGGTTTCTCCCAGTGTTCTTTTCTTTGTCAATGGCGACTGTTGCTGCACTTCTAACGGCACATTCACCCAGTTACCCCCGCCTCCACCCCGCCCGTCTGCACCTGTCGCCTTCCTTTCCGCCTCGCCTTCCCCCACCCCCGCTCTGCGTTCCCCTTGGCTTTGTTATTTATGGCATTGTTGTTGCCACGTGATGCTGTTGCTGTCGCTGTCGCTTTCACCCGCCAAAGTCCCCGGTGAATGCGTGGTGCGTCTTCCCCCCCGCCGCTGGTGATTTTTCACGCCCTCCCAGAAAAAAGGGGCGGGGACGGCACCAGTTTGTGTTTTTAATTTGACAAACATTTCGCGATTCCAAGCTTCTGTCAGCGGCAGGCGCAGAAGGTAAGCCAGGCAATCGCATTTCTTTTTTTCACTTTTTAGCATTTTGTTTTAGATTCATCCCCGGGATTTCTGTTACTATAACTTCTCCTGAAGAAGTATATAGTATTTTTTTTCTAGAAATTGTTGGCGAATGTTAGGGCAGAAGGCAATTGTAATTCTATTCAAAGATAAGATAATAAATATATTAAAAACGTCGTGTATGAAACATAAAAAGAAAAACTTATGTAGGCCTATGTCTTATTTGTGGAAAATAAATAAACTGTATTATTATGCCCAAAAACAATTCAGATTAAGCACAATAAAATTCGCATGTACTTTAATTAGTAGGTAATATACATATAAATATTACTATATTAATTTTAAATATCGTAACTATTTTCCAAAATGACTGTAAATATTTATAAGAGATTTTAGCTAAATTTTTTTGCTTTCTTATTTGTATAAAAGGAATATAAGTAAAGAAAGAAGAATATATATTCGCTGATTCCTTTTAAAAATTCTTTATATACTAATTTACTCAGTTATACCCAGACACAAATATATATACTGAGATACATATATAACAATATATATATTAGATGCTTTGGCAATGACTTTAACACTGACTTCGATGGAGCATACATACACATTATAATACCTGTCAGTTTAATTGATTTTAAGTAATCCTTTAGGGGTCTTTATTATTCGTCACATTGTTTTAGTCGCCTTCTAGCCATATAAAGCAAACAATTTGTGGAAGACGAATCCAATCCGGGCTTTCTGGTTAAGCCGACTAATTAGTGATATGCGTTGCCTACTTTTGGGGAGGCCTTACTTGGTCATATCTGAAAGCCAATGGCGGCAATTAAAGGGGCGCGAAGTGTCGAACTGTTGGCTCATTTGTCAAACAACTTGTTGACAGGCCGAGGTAATTTGCCAACACTCTCTGCAAAAACGAAAGTGAAATTCCGCTGATGATGATGCATCGGAAAATGTTGCAAAAATCGACATCAGCAGTGGTCCAGAGGAATGTCACTCGACTCGGGGAGGGGTAATTGTGCACATAATTAAATGGCAGTGCCTACGAACCGGGCCGAGGTAACTGGACTGGTTGGGCTCGATAAACAAGAACCAACACCCCAATTAGGAGCAAACAGGCAAAACAAATACTCGTAAAAGGAGGGCCCAAAGGCAAACAGCCGCCTTTGTCATCCCAACCAGCAAAGGACACAATGAAAAGTGCAAACCATGGCCCAAGGACTCGGCTCAACCCCCGGCAATCGCTAAGTCCTCATGAAGAATTATGAATATTGAATTGAGCCCGACCGCTCCAAGGCCTGCGCCATCAAATCAGGCAGAGGACTTCAGGTTGCATAAGTGCGACGAGTGTGTGTCTAAGCTAATAAACATTGCCATGTATGTGCGAGGGTGCGGGGGCGTAAATAATTAAATTCTTAATTATCTCCAGCCACCAGCAGGAATTCCACGCCAGAGCTGCCAACTCAAAAGCCAGGCAAATCGCAGAAAAGGAGGCATCGAACCCCTCCCTTTTAACACAATATATACATTATATAATCTATATATATTTCAATCGTATATATGAATCCTAAGTAGCAAGGTTCTTTAGTACTTAATAAGAAATCGGTGCTATATATGAGAGACATTATTATGCGGCTGAGATCCCTCGGAAAAGGACAAAGTGTCATCTCTGCTCCTCCTGCCCACAAAGTCCCATGTGAGACGGTGGGTTTTTCGGCTGCCGACGGTGTCACACTCGCTTAATTAACTTTAATAATTCACGTGAGTGACAGGGAAACTCTTGCTTTAAGCAGGTGAAAAGTCGCCCCGACTAAGTGGAAGTAATGCCTTCCCGACAACGTCATCACGGCCCTAATGAGCGAATTAGTATTCATTATTAGGTGTCGCTCCGAGAGCTCACTCGGCACTCTTTCCCCGCGACCTGCATTTGCATAATATATATTTATAATGCCGGGCTTAGCGCCCGGAGTGGGCGTGTCGCCGCCCCGGGCCGGTGAATAGTTGCCAAGCAGAGTGGCTAAATTAAAATAAATTGTACTTTCCAGCTGTAGTAGTTGTAGTTCGGTAAGTGTTAACGACACAACTGCGGTTCCTGGAGAGCTGCCCCATTCGATTGCCAGGAGAATTGCGCGGCGTAATCCAGGTCCTGGGGGAACCCTGGCACAGATAAGCCAGGTGATTATGAGGGCTCATAAAGAAGGTAATTAACGAATGAATTTAATTTGTTTTCGGGCTTTATTGTCTGTCAGGACGAGTCAGTCGCATATCGCGACTCCTTACAAGCTCTGTTATTTGGAGCAATCACGAATATAAATGCGAACTTTAGGTAGCGATTTTGCCTCTTGAATTATCTTACTATTTGAAAATACAAAAAAATAAGTTTTGCAGAAAATACGTGCTTCGACTTTCACTTTCTTTGAATGTGTTTGGGCTAGGATTGTATTGCACGTGGACTGGGTACGTAGTTGAAGACGTGTCCTCTTTTTGCACTCGGTTAGAGACAAAGAGGAAAATTTTATTATAATATGTTATATATATTATATTTTACTATATTATATATATTATATATTAATGTATTATATATATTATATACTAATATATTATAATATATTACTCCCAAGAGCTTTGATTATATGATTTTCATGGCTATCCAAATAAAATTATAATCTTAATAGAAGTTATTGAAAGGAACAAACATTATGTAGCTTTTAAATTCTGAACCAATTTGAATTTGGATTTTAAGGAAACTAAAATATGTAAATTGACTTTTAATTGCAGATTTTGATAATTAAAAATTGGCTTGCATTTATTATGTACAGCGCATTATTTATACTTTCACTGTTATAGATGAAATTACTTTCAATTTAAATAATCTTCTAGCGTTTTCCATAATGTACTTCAAGTACACCTTTAATTATTATTGGCCTTATATTTTTATTATTTATATGTAATTATGTATGATTATTAATAAGCAGAAATAAAAGATTCCATAATAATTATATATGTTGCTTATACACGATTTTAAAAAGTACTTTACTGAAAATGGTTGAAGTCAAACAAAAAAAACGTAGCTTAAAAGCTTATAAATTTCAGAGATTTAAGCGATTTATTATTTTAGGTCTTATATTTGTATTTTGAATATGTAAATGTGTATGATTATTAAGGAGCAGAAATAAACACTTTCTTAGTAATAATGTATGTAGCTTCGATTCTTAAATGTATTTCCCTATAAATTCTTGAAATATACAACAGAAACCCTTACAAATTTCAGAGATTTCAGAGCAGAATCTAACCCCTTTGAAATTTCATTTATTTTATATAAAAGTCAACCCCAAAGGATCGTTTGTTATTTCCCTGCTCCTGACAATTTGATTGTTCCGGACATTAATTCCCATTCATCGCCCTTTAGTCATTACTCCCATATCCCAGGCAGAGGCGATATGCAAACTGAGGCAGGAGGTCCTGCGAATTAGGCATTCACATCACATGACACCTTCCTGACTCATTACCACGACCTCTGTCGCAACAATTAGACGCCCCGCAGCTTTGGCTTTTGGCCATTGTAACCGCCTTGGCAACTTGGCCAACTTGGCCACTTGTCCAGCTGAGACTAGCTCGCACTTGGCGGCTGGCAGGTCATGGCGCTTACCGAACTCGCTCGCAGGGAATCCCCGAGTTGGTTGACTTCTAATCCAATTAGATACTCCGCCGCCGCACGTACTTCTGCGGGACTTCTCCTCAGACTTTCACTGGCTCGTTAAGCAATTTGCGCGGCGAGGAAACCGAAATTTAATTCGAAACTCGAGGACAAAGCGTCGGCGGCAAATTCAATTTGTTAGCATTTCAATTTTCAATCTTCACCTTCGTTATTCAATTATGCACACGCGTGGCGCGGGCACGTGGGCCGGAATTCATTAGAGAACCCTTCGCCGGGAGTCCGCTCGGGCAGGACGCGTAATTCGGGGAGCTCGGGGGAACCGACGGGTCGAGAGGACTTCTTATCCGCCGCACGTTGTGTATGACCGCGCTGGCAAACAGCAACTGAACTCCGCCGCTGGAGCCCGGCAGTCTGGCAGTCTGGCAGGATGTTCGCGACTCCCGGCGACTCCCAGTCTGGCGTCGAACCGCCGGAGCGCGGGTGTTCGTGTGTCCGTACCGCTTTGTTTTGATTTTGGTCCGCTCGCAACCGCCGCTTCGAGCCGCGTTGCATACGCGCCGGCGCCCTGCGGAAATCTCTCTTCGCAGGAGTTGCGTACGGCGCCTAAGAGAGCGCTTCTCTTCGCCTCCGCCAGCGACTTGTTGGGGCTTTGATTGGCGGAGCAGGTGCCAGGGGAATCACACCTGGGGGCTATTTGGACAATCAGTTATGATTCGGTAATTGACACTTTCGTGAAGCAGGAATGGGCTCTTAAAATAACTCTTTAGTTTCTGATTTATAGATAAATAGTTGGAAAAATAATCTATTTTAAAATAACTACCAGCAGCAACTGCGGGACCGAGTTTTTACTTAGGCAGCATCAAATAAAACAAGTAAATAAAATAATAATCAAAAATCCTAATAATAATAATAGCATGTTTAGGTTGAATTATTAGTCTTAAGCTACGTCGAAGACCCAATGAAACTGTATATATTGTAGACGGATTAGATTAAGCTGCCCCTTGGGTAGCAGTGAGCTATTCATATAATACACATTTACAATTTATATTCAATAAAAAATAATATAAATAAAATAATATAAATAAAATATATATATATATGTATTGTAAGTAAGTTTTTAATCTGCAAAAATACTTTCAGTTTCTAACTAAACACTTTTCGAACTGTGCCAATTAGTATGATTTTTATAAAAGCTATATTTTTCTACTTATTATCCACAGTATATTCCTCTCATAAAAAAACAAATCGAACAAAAAGGGGATGGAATATATATTTAAAATAAATCAATATTAATTTTAATATATGCTTACTGTAAAGAGCTCATTTATTTTTGCTTAATCGAATGAGTAATTTTCTGAAAACTAAGTGGGTATTAGTAACAATAATTTTTGGGAGTATTAAACAAATATAACAAATATAGATTGGAAGCCAACATCGGTTCGCAATAGTTTCTATGCCCTCTTTATGATGCAAATATAATTTCCTAAATCAATTAAATGAATGAAAATAGTAAATATTATTAATATTATTATATTATAATATTATTAAATGAATTTAATTTAAATTTAAACGAATTTTATTTATTATTTTGATTGCTCTACTTCACTATAAGATATTGAAGCACAATTTTGACCAAACTCGAAATGCTTCATATAAGCGAACTTAAAATTTAAAAAAAATATAATTGTCGAAGAGAACTTATAGCCGAAATGTTAATCAACTGTAAAATAACAATAACTGTGCTTAATAAATATTTAAAGCAAAAAACATGAATAGCGAATAATTAAATGGTAAAACGTCATTGTTTTAAATATTATTATTTAAATATTTAAATATTCCTAGGTATATTTGTATATATATTAACATTGTAGTTTAATTTGTGTAATTAATTTTTTCTCTTTATACTCCCATGTATGTATGCTTTAATATGTGGTATTAAAGAGCAGCGAATTTATTAATAAACTGTTAGTTGGCTGCAATAAAATAGGATTGGCTTAAAAAAGACTAAGTAATTGAATGGTTATTCAGGTTATTCAGTCCATTGTTTGATGGCTTTAATTAATTTATTTTATCTCATTGAACACATATTTCAAAGTCAATTCAAATACTTAAAATTACATTTATAACTTATGGTACTTTTATACTATGCATTTTTGCCATGGCTTTAACCTTCAACCATATTTTCCCGTCAATGGCATCGCGCTCTCTTAAAGTGGCCATCAACCACAAGATGTCAATAAAAGTATCGCCATGAATGTAAGCGCATGGAAATTAAAATCAATCAGTTTTAGTGTTAGTTAAGACCGACAATAATGCAGCCACTTAAGGCCGAGAACGGCCGGGGAAAGTGGCTAGGCGAGGACGAAGACCAGACCGAAGGCCAACATTTATGCCACCCCAGAGACTTGGCCATTTACGACGGCAAGTGTCGTCCTTGCGGCCTTCGCCCTGCTCTGCCCTGCCAAGGAGACCGCACACGGAAGTCCTGGAGAGGGGACACCTTGTGGCCAGGCCCCAGCTCCGCGGGGATAAGCAGCTTGACAACTTTGCTTAAAGTTATTTGCAATTCTTATAAATGTGCATGCGCTACGCACCGCTGCCCAATTACGGGGGGACGGGTCTGGATCTCCAGGAGGTCGAAGGTGAACCCTCGAATCCACTGAAGGTGCACCCTTACCCTTAAGATTTGAATGATTTTTTTGCCTGCCTTCCTAATTCCTTTATGGGGTGGCTAGCGAGGGTGGCTTTTCCGACAGCCTGACAAATTTGAAATTGAAATGGCCCCTGCAGGTTGGCGGTTTTCATTTCCAATGCCAGCTTTATTCATCCTAGCTCGATCGATGGCTGGCCAAATTAATGGATGTGTGAAAAGCGTTCGGGGCAGGACCCAACCCAACCCCACCGTCGTCATAAAAGCTGTCCACTATTAAGCAGCAATAACGATTGCCGGAGTCCGGTCCCGGTCCCGGTCCCTCGCTCACAGTAGTCAACACTTTGTTCGCATGTGTCAGACGCAATTTTACGAGCGGAATACTTTTGGCCGAAAGTTTTTACGGCAACAAGCGGAAATGGCATTTTTACTGGCCATCTAAGCAGGCCCCATCCCTGCCCCAGTCCTGCCACAGACTGCGTCCAGCTGTTCGGGGGAGTCCCGAATTGAGTTCGCCTTTTGCCAGCTCGCCAATGATGGGAAAATTGAAAACTACGAGTATGATGGCCTTGGGGGGAGGGGCGGTTTCTGCTGCAATGGCACAAAAATTGATTTGTTGCCGATTTCGGTGGGGTTCGGTTGTGATTCCGTTTTCAATCTAATTTATGGCCACTGCAAGTGCAAGTAAACATGTGCGACAAACGACCCCATGAAGCCAGGACCTCTCCCCAAATAAATAAAATCAAAGTGCCCCTCGCCTCGCCTCGCCTCGCCTCGCCCTGTGTGCTTTGCAGTTTATTGGAATTTGAGTGGAGCGGCGCGCCGGGACGAGCCGCTGACGGGGCCCAGGATGTGCTGCCTTCAAGTCGCTTGTCAGCAGCAGGAGCTCCTGCCATTAGTCTTCCTCGATTCTGCCAACGTGTTGAGTGTTCCGCCGGCCAATGGAGCGACGGAGCTGCGGCAGATACCGATCGAGAGTCAGTGATCGATCGGATGGCTTGTGTTGTGCCGAGTGAGTGGGAAGTTCCCCCGAGGTTCCCCAGGAACAGTCGCTCTCAGCGTTATGGCAACTCGAATGGTGTTTGAACACGAATGGGGACATTTAGAACGGAGGAGGGAAGCGAAGAGAAAATGAGTTGGTTGGAATGGCATTACTTATCTTATTTCCCCTAATGTGCAGGGTAAACACAACTAGATACTTAGGTACCAGTACCAAGGGGGTTTTACTTATATCAGGTAATCAGGGATGCCACGAAAATCTAGAACCTTAAATTGGCATTTTATATCGTTTGCAAAATCATGTTTCAGAACGGGATTCTATAACTAGCTCTCCAGTTGAGAATGTAATACCTTCAATGGGTATTTTGTAATATTCTAATATACGGAAATCACTAGGGCTTTTAGATACTTAGGTTCCAGTACCAAGAGGTTTTTACTTACATAAGATAATCAGGGATGCCACGAAAATCTAGATGAATTGAATATTATTATTGTATTATATTATAATCACGTTTTAGAACGGAATTCTATAACTAGCTCTCCTGTTGAAAATGTAATACCTTCTTAGGGTTTTTTTTTGTAATATTCTAATATACGAAAATCACTAGGATTTTGAAATCATTTTAAAAGTATGCCATAAAAATGGCAAATTTGTTTGTATTTCTATAATATTAAATCTAATCTTTCTTTCCTTGTGAAATGTTATACTCCAGTGAGATTTTTTGTAGTATACCAATATGAAGAAATCACTGGGGTTTTGAAATCACTTGAAAAGGTGTCCAAGAGTATGCCATAAAATGTTTGAGGCACCAAATTCAGTGAAATTTGTTTTTATATCTATAATTATAGTTCTATAACTAGCTTTCCATTTGAAATGTTATGCTTCTGTGGGGTTTTTGGTAGAATTCTATTATTCGGAAATAACTGGGTGACTTAAAGTGACTTAAAACCACTTTAATAGGCGTTTACAAGTATGCACCAAATTCAGTGCAAATTTGGTTTTTATTTCTAAATTATTTATATATATTAAATATAATATTAAGCTTATTTTTATATCCATAATATTAGTTCTACAACTAGTTTTCCTTTTGAAAAGTTATGCTCTTTGGTGCTTTTTGTAATATTCTATTACACGGAAACTACTAGAGGTTTTAAATCACTTTAAAAGTATGACATAAAGTGTTTGAGACACCAAACTCTTTGCAAATTTGTTTTTATTTCTATAATATTAATTCTATAACTAGCATTCCTTTTGAAATATTAGACTCTTTCAGGATTTTTATAGTATTCTAATATAGGTAAGTCACTGGGGTTTTTAAATATCTTTAAAAGGTGTCTAAGAGTATGCCATAAAATGTTTGAGGCACAAAATTCTGTGTTACTTTACCTTTACACATTATTTAGCATAGTTTTAAACACCTTTATAAGTAATTTAAAAACGCTAGGGATTTCTATAGCACCTAAAATAATTTTAATTTATAGTCTTCAACACTTCTTAGCGATTCTTGCCGACTATTTTTGTCTCCGTTGAAGTGTAACATAACCCGCTCCATATAAGTAGTGGCTTCCATTAGAAATTCTGACCCCTCAAATCGCTTCTCATTAACATTACTTACATATGCGGACTTTCCTGGGGAATGCCGGGTGCTCTCGGCACTCTCTCATTAGCTGGAATTACGGATGCTTAACCCCCTCTCAAAGCAGAGACCCTGACATTGGGCTGCCTGTCCCCGACCTGCTCCGAGAGCTCTCTCCGACGTGCCGTCAGAGCGTCTGTCCACCTACTTAATTATTTAAAGCATTCGCACAATTTTTCACAAACATGTTCTTCTTATTCACTTAATTCACTTTTTCTTGGCCGTACTGACAGACGTATCTGAGGCTCAGAACAGGTTGCCCAGGCCGAGATACAGATACACCCAAGGCAGGTACAAGCACACACTGGCGGAGCAGCTAGGGAGATACAAACACAGATAGCTGGAGCTGGAGCTGGAGCGGGAGCTGGAGAGGGAGCTGGAGCTGGAGCTGGAGCATTCCTTAGCTGGAAGCCTCACATTTATGCCAAAGTTAAGTGAACTTGAAGCCTTGCCTTTATCTGCAGCCCGCGTATAAGTTGTGAGTTTTTTAATTGCAGTCTAAATGGACTTCAATGAATGCAGGCAACAGAGGCGACTCCAGGTTGCAATGGCCAGGCGGCAGTTTATCTTTTGATTGTTGCAGCTCCGGAGCCCTGCAAGTCCTCGAAGGGCTCCGTTGCTAAGAGCGAGGCGACGTCGCCTTTTTTAGAGAACTCGAGATTTTAATTACTGCAGAAGAGCTCCTTGTATCGCTCGAGTGCGCTCTCTATATCTGAAAGAAATTAAGAGTTCGTTGTTGTTCGCTTTCGTTGCTGTTGTGCTTTGGGCCGCTCTAATACCGGGATTGATGTGGCGCATTAAGAACGCCAGCAACTGGCACTGGCCCGGCATGCTGGCCAAGATTGATGAAGCCACTCTAAGCCGCCGCAGCCGCGTGGAGCTGCTGTCTCAGAGTCCCTGGCCCCTGGTTGCAGTTGCAGGGGGAGCACGTACTTTGTCTAACTGCCAATGCGGCATTCCCATCGTCCAATCGCCATCCCAATGCCAATGCCACTGCCACTGCCACAGCTAAAGTCGAAGCCAATGTCTTGGCCACATGCCGCGCTTGGCCACAATTCGTAAATTTATTAAACGTCAACACGGCACTGAGCCAAATAAACTTGTCTCACGACAGCAGCCGGCCCCCTGGCAACCCTGGCAGCCCGGGCTCTCCTCAGTACCCCAGACTCCCCCTTACAGCCTGCACCCCTCGCTCGGGATGCAGTTTCATCGCAAAGGCAGCTCCAGAGACAGCTGGAGGGGCGGAGGCAGGCTGCCTGGCACGCAGCAAACGGTTAAAATTAATAAAGCATCTTTGCCTGGCCCCGGCTGCCTCCTTGGCTCCATTACACTGGAGAAAATCATGGGGACAGTAACTTGACCTGCAGCATTGCATACTTCATAGAGCTCCTTGAGACTTCAAATGCAAATATTGGAAAAAACTGTCTATGAGAGAGCCAATAATCTAATAATCAGGGGTGCCACAGGAACGGGTAAAAACCACTTATTGGCCTAAGATCAACAATCAGTTAAGTAGACTAACAGATGCCTGACTAATGATTAGAATTAATTTGGAATTATTAAACCGGTTAATATATAGATTCACTTTTATTTTCCTGATTAATTCTTAAGTTTTTATAATAATGTTTTGTCACTCTTTTCACTGATCTTAAAGTGACCTTACTTTCTTCACCTCTTTAATATTGGAATTATTGGAAATGGAACATAAATGCAACAGTCTCACTTTATCCAAATGCTTATTCTCACTGCTAATACACTAGTACTTTAGATACATATTTGCGAACAAATCATATATGTAGTACCTTGAAAAAAAAAGTACATAAACTAAAACCCACTAATTGTATAGATAGCATATAAATATATAATCTGTTAACCCGGTTTATAGATAGATTCACATTTATTTTCCAGATTAATTCTTAAGTTTTTATAATAATGTTTTGTCACTCTTTTCACTGATCTTAAATGTGACCATACTTTCTTCACCTCTTTAATCTTAACCTATTTGATCGATTCACCTATTATTAAGATATATGGAAATGGAACATAAATGCAAACAGTCTCACTTTATCCAAATGCTTATTCTCACTGCTAATACACTAGTACTTAATATACATATCTGCTAACAGAATAGTAAAAAGATTTCTAATAAGCCTTGAAATGTTGCCCTTCTGCGGATTTTTCAAGTGTAGTGTAAAGGGGAAAGGGGGAAGGCGGCTCTTGGCGACCAGTCTATCTCGGACTCGTCTTACCATTCCCATTTGGCTGCCACTGACCACTTTTTGTGTGTGCTCGCCTCTGCCAACTGAGCAAACAGCTTCAAAGTTGCTACAGACTCCGGACTCCGGACGGCGGACTGCGGACAGCGACTCCAGACTCCAGGGTCCGTCGTGTGGGCTTCTAACAGTGATATTTATCTGCGAGTGCAATTACCGTTGTATGGGCTCGATTAGGGTTCGGATCGGCGGCAGGGGCTCATAACTCGGCTGTGGAAAGTGCAGAAAGCCCCGTTTGACATTTGAGAAATGCAGCGGCGCACAATTCACGGATGCAGATGCTCAACGCGGAGAATGCCTTGGTTAGAATGGTCACCTATCTGACCGAAAGTCTGCCGTTTCTTTTATTCATTCAGAATGTGATTGGGAGGAACTCTGGGTGCCGTTGCTGCCTTTAGTCCAGGTTCTTATGGTTTTATATTAGACGGGTCTCGGCTCTGGCATTGTCACATATTAAGTTGATGTTAATTTTTATACCCGGTATACATAGGATATTATAACTTAGTGTCAACAGAGAATGTATGTAACAGGTAGGAGGAGGCAACGCGACTCCATAAAGGATATATTCTCGATTTAGCCATGTCCATCTCTCTCTGTGCTCTAAAAATTTGAGTGAAATCGGATGATAAACTTAGGAGTTATTAAAGAAAACAGTTTCTGTATATGCTGAGCTTCTGCAACATCTACATTTGAGTTTGCAGCACCAACATGATTGCCTAACATGTTCCTAGCAACATCTTGCTTAGATCATGTTGAGCAGCACCCAAAAGAGACGGTGTTGCTCAACATGTTCTTAGCAACATTCTTCTTCACTTGTCAACATTTTCAACTGCCTTTCGCCTTGTTTAATTTGAGCTTATTTGACAAGAGCCATGTCAATGTGTGTATGTATTTTTATTGCACCCACAATGCAGTGAGTACCGGGTATCTCACAGTCGGTCACACTCAACTGTAGCTACTCTACTTGCTCAGTAATATCTAAGGCAGCATAATTCAAATAAAAGAAATAAATGTCCTTCATATCACTCACTATTTATCGATTTCCCTTCATTATTTCTGTAGATGTCTCTCCCCAATCAGAAACTAGACAGTATTCAGTCCCTAAGCGCAACATATTCCAAACAACTATTTAAAGTTAATTTTTCTGTGAAATTCCAGAACACTTATCGCCATGTAAATCTGCAGAAATGATTAGAATTTTTTAATAAAGCCAGCTGCCATGGGCCCGAGCTCGACGGTCCACCGGGGTAATTGCCTCCTCGGAGTCTTGTACTCCGATTAGTTGTTGTAATTAAAGTACGAAAATGCACGGGTAACAACAGCAGCAACAACAAGATGCTCGATTAAGCAGAAAACCCAGGTAAGGAGCACTCACAGTCGAGGGCGAACAAATAGGTGTAGCTATAATTTATTCAAGTCAATAAATAATATAACCGATACCGATCGCTGTTAGAATCAAAGCCTATGTATAATTTATTGCTCACTTAATTTAAAAACTGTGATATCTCTTTATAAAAATATAGAAGTCAATTTTTTGTGTAGAAAATGCCCGAACAGTAATTTCTGAAACTTAATTGGTGTGGCACCCACAGGATATGGAAAGCTATAAGGTGTTAGATTTTATAACAAAAGATAAATTGGTTTAAAGTAAATGCTTTTAAATTTACCGATGCTTTTAAATTTAGCGAAACTGAATTGAAGACTATTCCATGACTCAACTCTCTTTGGATTTATGACAGGGACGCCTAATGGCCTGACTGGCAAGTCAGTATGCACAGAATGTAAACATTACACCAGTGCGGTCGATGTGTAATTTTGAGACTAAGTCCAGTCTTTTTTGGTGTTAATAGTCATTGTAGTCACAACTTTCTTATATTTCTTACTCACAAAAATGCTGTTCTTACATTTCAGTGGAATATAAGGCATTATATTATATTTACAGTACTATATTTGTGCCACCAGGTGCTCTTTCCTGCCTCTCCTGCTGTCTCCCCCTGTGTGGTTAGTTCTTGATGATCCCGGTGATCAGCAACAACGTAAGGTATCGTAATTAGACTAAGAAGCAATTTACGATTTCAACTTTAATCTTGTTAGTTGAATGCGGCCAGCAGCTGAAAGTGAAGTGGATCGTTGCGTGTTCTGGGTCCCGCTGGTGTGTGTGGGGAGTGGCTGCCACGCCTACGCCGCTGGAGCTGGAGATGGAGTCCCTGGAGGAGCAGCCTCCTCCTGGAAGCCACCAAGGGGCAGAGAGGTCAGTGTCAGTGTCTGCGCGGGCCTCACACCGCAGAGGGGCGGGGGAATTGAGATGTCCGAGTCGGTCCTGGACCTTGGACCTGGACTTATGTTGACTCTGTGACTTATGTGGCAAATTACAGCGCCTGTGGCTTCCAAGAAAGAATTGAAAAAGCGCCAAATTATCTGCATTGTGTTTTATTGCAACTGCCCCTCCGACGGATGTGGCACGTCATGGCGCCTAATTGAATTTCGCATGCTCCGTCTCCGTCTCCGACTGGCGGCTCCTTGCGTCCCTGCACTAATCCTGGCCGGGCGTGTAAGTGATAGCTTTGTTTTGGCTCAAAACCGGCTTCGGGGGGTTAAGTGCGGGCGGGGGAGCTCAGGGCCAACAATTAATTTCGCACAGACACCGAAACTTTCTGGCTGCAACAAATCCCCGGCACTTCCCAACTGCCCAACTTTTCCACTTTTCCGCTTTCCCACTCGGAAGCTCAGCCCGGCTCAAGTTAAGTGTGTGCGGCATAGTTTTGTGTGCAGCTTTTGTGGCCGTGGAAAGCTGGGGAGCACTGTGGCACAAACAATTTACAGGCTTCCCGAAAACCCGACTGTTTATTGTTTATGGCATCATTGTGGCCCATTGTTGCTTGCCAAACTTAAATCCTTTTAGTGCTTTGTTTATGAACTTGCATATAAATTCAAAACTGTTCCGCTTCGGCCAAAGTTTCCACACACAGATTTCTAGCTTTTCCATGACGATAATCCTCTTTGGCGGCATGTGTTGCATAAATGTCGGAAAATTGCCGCATGCCTCCGCCAGAGAATCGGCTAAAAGGCATTAATATTCATCAAAAATTTCACCAATTTTGGGGCATTAAAATAAGCCAAGTTATTACGGAGCTTTGCCTAGGCCACTACAGCAGTGAAAAGATTGGATTTGGATACGTGGTATTTATATTTTATGAAAAATTATTACACATTTAACTGACTGATTACAAAATACTAACATAATAATAAATTATACTGCTTCTCAATGATAATGATAATTAATGATACCTAAGATTAAACTTAATTTTTACAATTATAACCTTACTGCTTACTATCCTGATAAGAAAATCAATGCTAACATTAACCGTCACCCGGACTCGCTGTCAAGTTTAACGGATCAGCAAAATAACAGCTTATTTTAGGCATTTAAGTAAAGAAGAAGAAAAGGCATCTCCCCGTGTGCTTGCGCCTTACAGAACTATTCTGTGCTTACCAGGCCTCTGTTAATCTTTCTCGTTCGGATAAATTACAGGACGATAGACAACCGGTTAGCTTTTACAACGAGATAATCCGGAATTCCCTTCCAGAGATTTTAACAGCGAGGTAAAAAATCGGTCTCAATCAGTTAAATTAAGATTGGAAAGATAATATCGTTTTCATACTCATAATATACTTGTAATAGCATTATCCGAATGCTGCATTAATTTAGTTAAAAGGAACTTGAAACATTATACTTACAATGCCAGAAACATTTATAGGAAAAAAACATAGATATGTCGTCGATTTTTCAGGATGTCATATAAATTGGCAGCTACATGATAAATTCGTAAAATTTTTCTTACGCTAAGAATATATCTCCTTATAAAAGAAATATATTGCAACTTCAATTTAAATTTTACAGAATTATTTGAACAGTACTTGAATTGTATATTGAAAGTTACATATTTGCCAAAGAAATAATAAATAAATGTTCAGCTTCAAACCCCGCTAGCCTCTTTAAATGAAATTACGTATATTGCAAGGAAAGAACTACATTGTAAAAAATATATTATATAAAAAATAAATTCCTTCAAACGTATATATTCACAAGGACAGAAAACCACTAGAGGGTCGCAGGATGTGTTGTCTATAGCCTCGGTTGCCATTTGGGCCAGGTCCAGGCAGCTCCCGGACTGAGTGCCTCGACAAGGCCCTCGGAGTCGGCGGAGTCGATGTCGTCGCCGATCGTTACTTTCATTAGGCCCGCCGCTTGGGCACTTGACAATGACAATGACGTATCTGACGAGGCATGTGAAAAATTGCAGATGAACAGAGCCAGACCAGAACCGGCTGCTGCTCGCAGAACTACAACAACTTAAATTGGGTTCTCTTCGACTCACATTATGTAGCTTCCTACACGCTGTACTCTTGGCCCAAAGGGGTATACTAGGGCCGTGTGGATCTTAGGACCAAGAGGTTCTTTAGAACATATGGATAAATACAAGAAGCAAGCTTAATATGCAAATAATTTAGCTTACGAATTAGAAAGTTACTTTTAATTGATGTTTCAGCCGAAAAGTGTGCAGGTTATTTGTGCTCTTTCTCAGATAGATAGATATATACAAATAGATAGATCGAGTTGGAGTGAAAAATCTGCTAATATCTATGTAAGTCCCCGCAATTATTTGGGAATATAGTAGTATCTGAATGACTTTCCCAGTGATTACTGGATACCTTGTGGCCGACTACCAGAGGCGTTCTCGCTCCTCGTTGCATGTCTCCCTGTTTGCTTAAATGTTGCATTGTGTGCTGGCGGGGAGGGGCCGCTAAAGCGTTCATTTGACGAACATTTTACACAGCTGGGGCCACTTGTTGTGCGGGGAAGGGCGGCCAGGGAGCGGTCTCTTCTGGCCCGAACGGTGGCTGGGACTCAGGGGCCGGGCCGAAATGACTTTGACATTCCACCGGCGAACTGCCGTGCGACGGGCATTCCTTTGTCTCCGGCCAGCGCGATTTGAATTCAATCAAAACGAGGCAGGGACCCGGCAACAATGCCGATAAATTGGCCTCTGGCCCCTGCTCCTACTTTATGTTTCCTGTTGCCAATTTCCACCTTAATTTCACAATTTAAATGCGCCCAATTGACAGTACTCGCAATCGCAGCCCCGAAAGTGGGCTTGTCAGAAATGAACACATGAACTCTGCTGACCGCTGCCGTCGCCGAAAACAGATTTATGGGCGCATGCGCCGCCGCCTGGCTGCAGCTACTCCGCATCCGAGTCCCGGACTCAGCCCGATCCCGATCCCAAGCCCCAGCCCCCGGTTGTAACTCATTCAGTTTCTGTTTCTATATCTGAGCTGCCCTGCCGCCAATTGACGTTAATTTATGGCGCATGCACACACGGCTCTGTCGAGTTAAAGCCAAATCGCAGAAACAAAGAGCTCTGCAACTTATGAACTGCTTATGAGTATTTATTTTTATAGAAATAATCAAAAGGCAGTCGGGTTTATGGACCACATCGGCGAACATGCCTTATAAGGCGAGGCTCCAGTTGCGTAATTCCCCAATCCTGGTGGAGCTCTTCCCTCGGAGCTGGACCTCCTGTCCGAGTCCCGAGCTTATCAGGCTCCATTGAAAGCGCTGACATGTTTAATTTTCAAGTCGAGGAGATAACAACTGGGCAGACAGTTCCAATAAAAGCCAGGCGAAAAGGCAAGCGAGGGTCGCTATATATTATATATATACATATCCATCAGCATCTTTAATTGTATACACAAATCCAAGAAGCTAATAAATTGGGTGATATGACACTTATGCCTCTCGCGCATTTTATAAACAAATCCAATAAACTTGGATCCTAAAAAAACAATTCCCCGAAATGCACTAATCCTTAAACATAAGAAAAGAAGCGAAGGCTTCATAAAAAAAAAAATCTGTACCGTAGAATTAGTTAAAAACAACCATCTGAATAAAGAAGTTCTATACGGACAAGAAAAGTTGTTCATTTTGATGTTCACTTTGCGGGACACAACATATTAATATATATATATATTTAATTATTACTGGTTATTGCTGGCGAATTAAAACTAGCCTCATAGATGCTGAATATCCACTAGAGTTTTTATAATTAAAACTAGCTTGCTCTGGCAATTTAAATTCTAAAAACTGGCCCATCGTGGTGGTTATACTTTCGATTTTAGGGTATGGTAAGGCCAGGACTCCTTTAATTTTTTACTTTATATTATAAACTTGAGAGCCTCCCCTCGGTGCGAATTTACCTGCTCAACCGCACAGCCGGCGACAGCTGAAACCGCCCGAAAAATCCACTTTAAATCGCAGTTACGGCGACAAATGGTGGCAGCTTCTGTAGCGCCAAATTTTATGGCCTGTCAGCGGGCCAAAATCGAAAATATAAAGGAGGCAGAGGCTCGAAGGTAACACTTATCGGCAGCTAAAATGCCTGACTTAGCAGCGGATCGGTTAGCCGGGTTTGTAGGCGGTTTAAGTGCGGATTTTGGGGGCAGGTGGGGCCGACTTGGAGGCGGTTGTTGCACAATTCAGTTTTAGTGTCACTTTCGGTCAAACGCTGTCGGCTTGGCTAAGCGGCAAAGACATAATTTATGCCACAGTCAATTTATTCTCCGCACAGTGGGACCGACCTGCGTGACTGGATTTCATCTCTGGGTAAGACCCACCCCTTGCCAGCTCTTAATGCTTGGCCATTTGTTTAAACAACAGCCAACCATAGGTAAAAATGGGCTTAATTTGTCAATGAATGTAGTGCAAATTGGTAGGAGCTTGCTCCAGACGCTGGCTCCCTTTCTAAACTCATTAATAAATATATTACATTTTTATGACCCTATAAAGGACATATTTTTTAAAGCAGAGTCACCAGACATGCCAATTTAGCCCCTATCATCATCAATATGTTGTTTCTAATAAGCAATATTTACATTTAGAATTTCACGAGTACGTCTAAATGTTCCTTAAAGTCATGCGACTGTTTAAACTAATGCAAATACAGTATATCCTATCATAAAACAGTTAAAGAATCAAAGAATTTAGATGATCTTGTCCTCATGAAAATTATATATATTATATATTATATTATTATATATTATATTAATTATATATTGTCTGAATCCTCCCATGTCCATCACCAATTATTATTTAGCTATTTATTTTCTATAAATGATACAGGGTAAAGCCAAAATTTAATACAACCTAATATGAGTGGATTCTATAAGAATATTTTATTTATTCCTCAGAGATATATATGCTGTAATGGTACGTTTCGATCTGTATGTTATATGCGAGTCAAACTAGTAACTTGTTTACTTGAGATCTTTAAATTCCTTAATCAGCTAAACATTTTATCGTGGTTAAAAAATATTTTAACTCTACCGGTGTGTCTATATATAAACTGACAGATTAAAGTTAAAAAAAAAACCGTAGATGTGAAATGGAAACCTGGAAGGAATTCATTATGGAACGACCCAGTTTAAAACTATTGCTCGAGGCTCGACTAACCATCTGAGTTCGAGCTAGATGTGGAGATGAAGATATACTTTATTGAAGAGAAAGAGTTTTTAGACAACTTTTTAGAGGACAATCACTCAAATATTATTAATATATATCATTTATATCTGATTGATCTGCGTGCTCAAGATATAAATTTGGCTGATGAGATCTGTTGTCTCATTCGGACACAGGGACAGGCGACAGACGGACGGCCGGACATTGCTAAATTGACTTTCCTGGTGACTCTGATCAGGAGTATTTATTCTTTTTAGATCGAAGATGCCTTCTTTTTCCTATTACTTACGTTCTAGGTTGACACTGAGTTATACTTCTCCTGTACCCCATGGTGGGTACCGGGTAAAAACAGGAAAAAAGTTGCAAGCATAGGCACATGTCGACAAATGAAGGAGAATGTTGCTAGGAACATGTTACGCAACACCCAAAAAAGACAGACGTGAATAGTGGCATGTTGAGCAACACTTAACACCAAGGTAGATGTTGCAGAAGTTCAGTATGTACAGAGACTTTACTGACTAATAACTCCCATGATTATCATGTGACTCACTCAAATTTTTGAGAGCACGTCAAGCAAATGTATATATTTTATCTATTTACTTTACTTAAATCACAACTATAGCTTAGTAGTTATCGTATTTCCTGCTTTTCGAGGGCAGCATTTGGTAGCTCTTGCTCTTATAGTCTCTGAGATCTCACGGACTCTTCTAGTGATTCTGATCAAGGATATATATGCTCTTTCTGCACTGACTTATACTACTCCTGTATCCCATGGTAAATCAAGAAATAACTATTCCCTTTATGGTACCTGATGCCAGGAACACTAAATTGACCACCTTTCCGTGAAAGATATATAATAAAACTGTAGTCGCCATAAACAAATTAAGAATATAACTGGAGGGACAATATAAAAGGGCAAAGTCCCTGATTGTTAGCGATTTGCTTTCGTTTTAGCAGCGATTTAGGGGCGTTTCGTGCGCGGCTAAAGTCGCTCCCGCTCCGCCAGGCATCCTCTTTTTATTTGGGGCTTCGGTCCGCTTACCGCGCTTATCTCAGATGCTGGGCCGGCAAACAAACTGCCAACAACTGTCGATTTTTTCAATCTGGACAGTAAAATTACATGCAAATCCAATTAAGTTGTTAACTCTTCGCCAGCGCCCCCCACCCCCCGCGCCGCTTTCGTTTGTTTTCGCAATTTATTTTAATTCTTTTTTTTCCGTATTGTTTTGGTCCTGGTCCTGGTCCTCCTGGGAGGGAGGATGTGCCTGGCACTCGTAAGTAAGCTCTCTGAGGTCAGTGTGGCGCGCTTTAATGAGCAAGTGCAGGCGGTAGTGGGAGCCGGGTTCGGGTTCGGGCCTGGGACCTGGTTTCGGGTACTCCAAAGTGTTGGCATTTCTGGTCTGGCCGGCATTTGGGGCCGCGATTAAATCACTGCAGTCTGTAGTCGGCCAATTACTCGTTTATTTACAATACACAAAGACGCGAAGGCAGAAAGGCAAAAAGGCAGAAAGTCGCACAAAATTGGTAGTTTGGCTCGGTTCGATTTGGCCCGGCCTTATCGTATATCTGGCGACTAAATATAATTGGCAATTTAAAGCAAATCGCCTGGGCTTAAATTAAAATCAATTGACAGTCGCTGTGCCCCGCCCCCGAGCCATTAGCTACGAGTACGAGTACTTACCAATCGGCCTAATCCTGGCTGAGTCGCTTTGAGCCGAGTCTGTGTCTGGTCTATAATTGAAAACGCATTACACACGCGCACACTCACATATCGCGACAGAGTTGCAGCCCGGCTTGGAATGTTGCGTTAAAAGCACAAATTTATGGCAAGTTAAAGAGTGATTTTCACGCTTTAATTACCGCAAGTGAGCAAAACTAATAATAGTCCTAGGCCCTCTTCGTGCTCAGAGGCCTGCCTCCCCGCTCCCGCTCACGCAGTCCCCGCCTTTCGCTGCCAACGACCTGGCCAGAACCGTCTGCGGAGACTGGTCTTGGTCTTGGGGCTATGGGCTGCTACCTCGGTTACCTTTCGAAACTGCAACCGTGCTGGCTGCGAACTGCAAACTGCAAACTGCAAACTGCAAACTGCAAACTGCGAAATTTCCTCGCTTTCGTATTGTTGTTGTGGCGTTGTGGCGTTTTGTTTTCCGCGACCCGCGGCGCTTTTTTGGCTTAATTTATTGCCGTTTTGTCAGCTTGGCAGTGGCTTTAATGCCTTCTTTACACCAGGCCCCAGCGTATCGCTGGCACATCGCGATCCGAGGTTCCCTCCGGTCTGGGTCCGGGTCTAGCGTTCCGAGCCTTCGCGATCGAGTTCTGCTCGAGTCGAGCTTGCTTTCTGCACTGGCCAGCAAGGTACTGCCAGCCGAGCGACCCGTTGGGATGGGCTTTCGACCAGGTTAGCTCCGATCCGCTCTGCTCCGCTCGCAACAAGTTTTTATGCCATTTTTCTCGGCCTCCTCCCGCCGGTTGCGTGCATCTTCTGGTTCTGCGATCTCCTTTCTCCGCTCTCCGATCTTCTCGGATCTCCCTGCTCCGCTCCACTGGAAGTGCAAGTTTTTCCTCGGCCTGGCCAGAATGCGATACGGCCTCGCAGGCATATGGCTTAATGGGAGCAGGTTGCCGGCGCAGGGTTGCCAGATGCGGCGAGGACAGAGCTACTATCCTTATCTGCAGCCGCACATCCTTGGCCAGCTTTGTCCCACCTCAGAACCATCCAATCCATAAGCCGACTTGCCAGTATTTGGCTCGAAAGCTGTCAGCTTAAGACGTCAGCGAAAGGAGCGACGCGCAGTCAAGCATTATAGGTTTGGTATGTACATTACTTTCCCAAACGGAAGAATAGTTACTATATATATATACTATTCTATATATATTTAATTAAATTTAAATTAAATTTCTAAATTTCTTTCTTCTAATTCTAAATATTTTAGTAGTCAAAAAGCCCTTCCCATATTTACAGTTACATATATCATACATTGAGAAAAATTACCCTACTTTATGTAGATTAAATTTATAAAGATATTATTCCACCTACTGAAAATGATATAAATAATTTTTTGACAAATTTATATAACCAGACCCATAGGAAATCGATTTAGTAACATCTGTACTCTTGTTTGAGCACTGTCCGTCTGTCCTTCTATTCAGTTAGTGTACCCATAAGGTTATTATAACTTTGTGTCAACGAAAAAAATAAGTAATCTTATATATTCTGGAGGAGCACCACCGAGCAAGTCTATTTAGCCGTCCTTATATCCTCCTCTTGGTCTGTCTGTGTGTCCGTTTGAACTTTTGTCCGTATGTCCGTCTGTGCATCTGTCCGTTTGTTCGACTGTCCGTCTGCGCTTCTGTCTTTATGTACACCTAGATCCCAGAGACTAATTGTTCTATCCTCCTCTTGGTCTGTCTGTGTGTCCGTTTGAACTTTTGTCCGTCTGTCCGTCTGTGCGTATGTGTATTTGTCCGTTTGTCCGTCTGTCCGTCTGTATGTACACCTAGTTATCAGAGATTATTTGTCATAGAGCTACCATATTTGGACCCAGCATTCTTATATATAGGTAACCAGTTTTTTCGAGTGTAGCTTTCCATTTCAAGAAAGTAGCAAGAATATAATATATAACACAATAATCTTGCGTGGAACTTGCTCTGAAATGTGGAAGCAATAGGATGGAAACATGTAAGTGGCTATCGTTCTATCTCCCTTGCACTCGAACGCTCAACAGATGGTTAGTCCGGTGTCGAACCCTTGGAGCCAGCATTCTTTTACATAGTAACACACAGTACCAGTGTTTTCGAGTGTAGCTTTCCATTTCAAGAAAGTAGCATGAATATAATATATAACACAATAATCTCGCGTGGAACTTGCTCTGAAATGGAAAAGTGCCCATCGTTCTATCTCCCTTGCACTCGAACGCTCATCAGATGGTTAGTCCGGTGTCGAACCCTGGTGCTGACTCCAGGCTGGAGAGATGCAAAATAAAAGCGTCTCGAATCAAGGCGTCCGTCTTTTGAGCTAACGCATTAAACTTCGGGCACCGGGCACCTCACAGGCCGTTCTCACTTACTATGACTCTAAACTAAGTAATTTAACAATTTATTGTTGTAGATAAAACTTAAGGCCAGGCCGTTTTAGTTGTTAGATGTAATCGAGGAGATAGACAAGCCCGAGAGCAGGGCTCTCGCATAATGGCCCGCTCCCCGGCCAGATCCTCTGCGGCATTATCTGATCAGCGTTTTGGCCTCGCATTTCAGTGGGGAATTCGCGTCGCCTTTTCTGTTGTTGCCCGAGGGCCCGGCCAAGTGTCGGACTCTTCCGGCCAGAAACTTAATTGATTCCCAAACACCTTTTATGCCACTACCGGCTAGATGAGAGTGTTAATCGCCGTTGTGGCCGCCACAAAAACATGCGGCAAGTGCGGCGATCGCCGTGGACATTGTCGTTGCTGCCTCGGCTAATGGCGGGGCAATGTGATTAAGCCATAATAATAAAGCACCGTTATTTTCTAATTTAAATTAACATTCGGGGCATCCGCAAGGCGGCAGGAACTGGATCAGCACTAACGGTCTGGCCGCCGGAGAGCTGTCTTGGCAGAATCGACAGGTTTGGCTGTGGATCCTCTGCCGGCTCTGATCGAGTCCGATGGAGTGGCCTGGGGCCCAGGGATCTCCCTGAAACTGGTTGCCCAGTTGGACTGTTAATTGCCATGATTAGCATAAGTGCTTTTCGGCCAGGCCCACAACATTAGCCGCAACATGAGCATTAACATTCCCATCATGGCTGGGAGCCATGTCCCCCCTCGGCCAACAAGACCTTGTACGAGCTCATTGCAATTGAAATTGCTTTCTAATTTTACAAGCCTCTTGCAGCACAATGTTTTTGGCCATTTATGGCGGCCGGCTCATTAGGCCGCCACAATGTTAATGGCCCGAACCCTGGGTGGCCACCTGCGAGGATGCCAGCAGGTAGCAAATTGCCATGGCCCAGCTCCAGATTAGGCCCCCCAATCTCGCACTTCCGGCCCGGCCAAGAGCCTGCACTTTCCCACAGAGGCCAAGATGCTCGTAAATCGCGATGAGTTAGCCGCGAATTCGTCACGTTTTCGCGAGTCGCGCAACCTGCTGAATTCTCATTTCTTTTATCGCACATTAAGTTTACAAAAATAGTTTTAACACCTTTTAGCGGCCCAGAGGTGCCTTCTGCCTCTGCCTCTGCCTGGTGCCTCTGCCTGGTGCCTTGTGCCTTGATTTATCCTTGCCATGCTCGCTCCCAACATGATCTTTAGCTGTAGACATGGCCAGGGAAGGCAACGACCACAAGAACGACATGATTCGTACATAATCCAGCCATTATTTTTGCCCTGGGTTCGCCGTGGCTCGTTGCTGTCGACTTATCGCAGAAATTGCGTCAAGATGTTTTAATGCCAACTCAACTCGGGCCCGAACGCTTTGGCCAGAGCGAAGGAGCCAGCATCGCCATGCCTCGCAGTCGGGCCTGGACTTGGACGTGGACGTGGATGTGGATGTGGACGTGGCTGTGGCTGTGGCTGGATGTCGGGTCCAACATCCTTTTTAATTTAAAACATTATCGTAAATTCTCTGGCAATTATGCGCTTGTTCAAATGCCTCACATTCACATGCGCATTTGCATTGTCCAAAGCGTCACAACACATGTACACATAGTATCAGCTTCTACACGGAAACCAAATAGTATACAGTTCCCAACAATTTGATTATAAAGAAAATTAATTAAAAATAAATATTATAAAGAAAATAGAAAATAAAATATTATGTTGTGATATAAATACATTGAATACATTTAAACTTTAAACTTTTAATGAGGTATTAATAGCATCCTTTGCCATGATAGCTTTATATTTCATTGGAGCTCCATTGGATCCTCCTTTGGACTAATTTTTTCTTTCTGTGTCTCCCTGGCCGAGCTAATGCTAATGAATTGTCGGAGGTTGGGAGCCTGCGACTCTGTGCCGTGTTGCCAGCAGATTAGCGTAAATTTTTCCCCACCTGGCAACTTGGCAGCTCGGCACCACCTGAAGGCCACAGTCAAGTTGGATTTTGGCTCGGCCTTTGACTAAATAGATGGGGCATATCTTATCGCTCCGTTGTCTGCCTGTCGCCACGTCGTTCCTGCCAAGAGATATAACAATTGCCAATGTTTCCCTCCACTCCCAGCCTGGAGTGCGTGCTCCTCTGCAGTAAGTCAGGTGAGTAGGGCCCGGTCCAGGGGCAGTCTTTAGCATAAATCGAAGGTTGAGATCGCGTGGCGGGGTCAGTGCGGGAGTGGAAAACACGGGAAACCAATCAGCATGAGGATCCGAGGGCCGGATAACCTGGGTCTGGGATCCTATGACCACTCAAATAGATCAGCAATCGCTGGGTGCTGTATCTCATATGTAAATCTCTGGCCAGATTGCAATGGGATTCATTGAGGCTCCTGGCCGCGGATCGTCACATTCATTGGTGTACGCCTGTCAGCAGAGCTTTGTCTTCGACAAGCATCAAACAAGAATTCTGAGGGAGTTTAAGAGGATGCCAGATAAGAGGGAATATCTCTCTCTGACTGCAAATAGCACAGGTGAGGAATTGGCGGGCTTACTTTACACCTTGATTTGTTTGCAGATGCTAATGAATATAAACATGTACATATATAGGGTCTAACAAGAGTCCACCATACTCATATACATGTGTGAACTCTTTATATTTACTCATCTGCGCTTTAGAACATAATTAAAATAATATGAGCACGCTACGAAAAAAAGTTATTTGCATCGGCCGGGAATCGAACCCGGGCCGCCCGCGTGGCAGGCGAGCATTCTACCACTGAACCACCGATGCTCTTGCTGAGACAGCTAACTTCAGTCCTATTGATGTGTGGACAACGTCGATCTACTATAATAGGAATCTTCAGTGGCCTTTCACGAACTGCTTGACCCTCCCCTCATCGAGACTCCGTGGCGCAACGGTAGCGCGTCTGACTCCAGATCAGAAGGTTGCGTGTTCAAATCACGTCGGGGTCATGGGATTCTTTTTGTATTTTTTTTTTAATATGTCGCTACTAAAGCTATACAAATTATAAGAAAAATATTATTTTATCTTAAAACGTTTCTAGGTAGAATTTTTTTTATTTCCCAAACTATTCAAGTAGTCAGAGAGAAAACTAAATTGAAAATACCAAGTACATTTTAATTACAATCTGAAATATTCTAATTATTTCCTATTTTTATAAGTATATATTAATAGAAGTATATTTAAATATTTTAATATACGTATATATATATATATCCCAATTGGTTGTTCTAATTAAATATAGGAAGGAATACATATCTTTAATTTTATATTTTTTAATTTGATAATTAATAGCAGCATGAGAATTAATTAGTTTATGATATATTCATCAATATTATATTATTAATTAATATTACTATTTTAGAATAGAATTTGTATATGCGAGATGCGGCTAAAAGTAATTCAATTTAGAAATAAGGTAAATAATAGTAAAATAATAGTTTAAATTTTAATCGAATTTATATGTATTGATATATATTTCCAAATTTTGTTGTTCTGATTTAATATAGGAATTAAAAATGGTTTTTAAATAAATAGAAAATATAACTTTAATACATATATTTCTATATTATTATTTATAATCGTTGGGGTCTCTTTATACTTATCTAACTATGTAGTTACCTATATATTTGAAGCACAAATTAAAATATATTAATATACGTATATATATGTTTATATATTTTTCATTTTTGGTTGTATAAACATCACTTTTATTTTACATTTAATAATATGCTTATTAATAATTATACTCGCTGGGGTCCCTATATAAAGCAGCAGCAGATAGCTTCAAATAACTTCAGATAGCTTCCGTTTCCGTAGAGAAAGTTTAATAAAATTACTGATAGCTTAACATTTTGATTAACTTTTTTCCCCCCGGAGCTCGGCGACAGTTGCGACCATAAAGGACAGCCCTCCCCGACGGATCTAATTTGCATAGCTAAAGCAATTAGGGGCGCCTCCAGCTGAGCAAACAGAAGAGGCGATAAAGTTTCCACTCTCGGATGCAGGCAAGGACTCCCCGGATGCAGTTGGCTGGCTCCCAATGTAGCCGGGACTTCTGCGAATGTTTAAGCGAACTGCAAAGCAGACAACTTTTGTTTTAAAACTGTCAACGCGCAGACACGCCTACGAAGGGGCGGAGAGGGCTCAGAGGGGGCGGGGCCAACGGAATCCCAATAAAATAAATTGTTCCAATGCACGGCGCAGTAATCCGCTTTACGGTCACCCCGCTCCCTGCGGTCCAAGATTTATGCACTGCTAAGACCCGATTTCCACTCGCTTTTCTTTTCCTTTGCAGATTTTTTCCTGCCTCTGTGTGCTCCTGGGAAAGTGAAAGGGGTAAGCCGGGCGGTGGGCGGTGGGCGGTCGGGGAGGGGCCCCATAAATTAGCCCCGCGGAATGCGGCTCCCTGCACTTGAATACAGTTAATCCCCGCATTTCTGGCAACAAAGTTTGGCAATTTGGGCATCTCACTCTTACAACTCCAGCTAGCAGTGCTGCCAAGTAAAGCCAGGGGGAAAACCAGTCAAGTAAGGGGAGGCAATGTTTGTACATCTTTAAGTGCTTAAATAATGGAAAGACCTGTCCGGAAAACGGACAACTCGACAGCACTCTCTCCTCGGCGCTTTCAATTAAAGTGTTGAAAAATTTAAAGTCGCGCCGGCGCTGAGCACATGACAAATTAGCTTCCTAATGAGCCGAGACATAAATCCTGACAAGCCGCTCTCCGCCTCCTCCGCCTCCTCCCTGACGCTGCTGACACGTGTACTTGGCCCGGCCCTGCATTAGGACTTCATTACGAAAACACGGCGCCAAGTGTGGGCGGGTGGGGGCGTCGTCTCCGTGTCTTGGCAGCGGGCCTCATGGAAATTAACCGCCGATACAAAGGCTGCCAATCGCTCGAGTCACCAGCAAGCGGCTCTGGCAACTCCAGGGGAGGGGCGGGGCGTCCAATTAGTATTGCATTTGGGCGGCTAGGAGCACTTTGAACACTGATTTGGCTTAGATCCCCGCGTAGCTATGGACTTGGAACTTGGCAAGGGAGTTCGGCTCAGACATCACCCACCAAGTCATTTCCATTCATAGTCAGGAGTTGGAAACCATTGATCTACTAAGTTGGAAATGCAAGCCAGAGTGGTTGAAAATTAAATAGTTAATGTATTTAAATCATAGAGGAAAATGTGATGTATATTATTGTAAATGATAGTCTTTGTTTTATATTATATGGTTTTGTTTTATATGGTTTCAGGAATTGGAAACTATTGAACTACTAAGTTGGATATGCAAGCAAGAGTGGTTCAAAAGTTTAATAATTAATACATGTAAATCAAAGAGGGAAATGTAATATATATTATTGTAAATGAAATCTTTGTTTTATATTATATGGTTTTATTTTATATGGTTTCAGGAGCTGGAAGCCATTGCATCCTCTACGTGGAAAATGCCTGCAAGAGTGGTTGAAAGTTAAATAGTTAATGTATTTAAATCATAGAGGGATATGTAATATCTATTATTGTAAATGATAGTCTTTATTTTATATATTTTACATATTTTTTATAATTTTGCGCGTCTATCTCTTTCTTTTTCTTCTTGTTAAGTGAAGTTCGCCGCACTTCCAAACATATCTATCGTGTTATCGATACTTACTAATAGGTATAGTTATATTTATAATAAGCACACACTAGATTACATTAAATAACAATATGTTCACACTTAGTACTAAAAATACATATGTTTTCAATATATTTGGCTTTTGTTAAGATCAGGTAAGGGTATACCCTAATATCTATAAATATATATAAACGTGTAGGCACCATTTTCACCATCAAATTTTAAATCTTTATCTTTTTTAAATGCTTCAAAGATGCAGGCAGTGAATTTTCCATATTCTGCAAGACAGTTAACTGAGGAATTTTCCCAATTTTTCTTAATGCAGTTGAGGTTTAATGGAGCCAAGGGTGAGCTCTAGAACTGCCGATCAATATATCTATAGATATCCATATTCTGGGATACAGGTTAGCCTAAAACACTTTTAATACCATGGCATCATAAAGTGTAGAGAGCCTCTTCAGCCATTAAATCCTTTATTTGAATCCATATGTTATATCTTCATTAAGTATTGAACCTTTTAGGGCTATTTTCCTGTCGATTAACAGCAAATCTGAAGTGTACAGCACTTATGAAGGCCAAGGCTCCAAACCATCCAGTAAAATCCCTCTTACAGCTTGGGGCCCGATAATATATTAAAGCCACTCATATTTATTTGCGCTCAGTGCAAATCTCCGAAGCATCTGTTATAAATAATAAGGGAATATGTCCGTATATGTGCATTTAAATGCTCATAAATTTGGATGCGGCTTTGCGTTCGGGTTATTAAACTGTAGTAAAAGGGCCGCTCAGCCTCTTGGCAGTTGGCAGTGATTTCGGCACGGCCTACTTTCCGGGGCCACTCGCCCGGACGGGAAGGGGCAGGGGATGGGGCCTGGAAGTGGCAGTGGCAGTCGAAGTGGGGCTCGCAGAGCAGTAAAAGGCCCGGCATTCAGACCATTATTAGCATAATAAAAATACAAGCACACATGCATGATGAGCTCTAAGCCGGGCCAAGAGAAGGGGCTGACTGCTGGCTGCTCCCAGAGCAAGTCAAAGGCAACTGCCCTGGCTGGACAATATAATTTTATGGTCACATTTTTATTGTTCCGAGGAGTCGACTTAGGCAACATCATCGTCGTCATCTTCATGGCCATCACCGTCATCGCCATGGCCATCACCATAGCCAGTTGGCAGGCGTTGAAAGCCTTGCCGGCATTAAATTTAAATGTTATGGCCCCTGTGTTCCGCCGCACCTCCGCACCCGCACCCGCACCCGTACACGTGTATCCATAAATGCAATAACAAATCCTTCGGGGGGTGGGGAATGCAGATGGCGTCCGCACCGCAAATCGCACATGCCCCGCCCGGGTTACAGGTGCCAACCGGTGCCCGTCTGCGAATGTTTTAATTAAATATTCCATTTGCCTAAACCGGAAAACCAGGAGAGCGCGCAGTTAGTTTCCGCTTTCCACAGTGGTCAGCACATGTTTCATGCATCGGGGCCAAGGGGCCCTGACCCCGTCCCCGAGGCGCAATCGGGCCAACTGGAGCCGCTTTAAGCCTTAAATTTGGTTACTCCAAGTCAACGTTAGTTTCAATTAGCCGGAAAGCAAGGCCCTGTGCGGCTGGCCAAATGTAAATACAATTTAATGGCCGGCAAGCCAATAATGAGCCGCAGAACATTTCACAGCTGAATAAATAATGAGCGCATTAATTGGCGTTCATTTAATGTAATCCCCAGATTGCTCATACGCCGTGTGGGCCGAAAATAGGCAGCCAAGCCAACGGAAATAAATAACAAATCAGAAATGTGTTTGTCCGATGAAATTGGGTGTACTTTAGCGGAAAACCTCTGGCAAATTAATTTTGTAAATATTTTGAATGCGTAAATAGCTGTCCAGTGTCCTGTAACACTAATATTTCCATCGAATAGTTCCCTGGCTGATGCAACTCCATTCTGAAATCTAATTACGACAACTGCCGAACATAATGTTGTAATATCTGTCAACGTTTTATGGAGAGCCTGCTCCCCAATTTAATAACCACAAATTAATGAAAAACAAATCCTATTACCCAGCGAAATCATTAAAATTCAATAAAACAAAACATAAATTACGCAGAATTCCAATTTCGGGGAACGGCCCCAACGTGACACATAACTCAGGCAACCACAGCGAAATATAAATAACAGAAAAATGCGTTTTAATGAAAAATGTCAAGAGGAAAGCCCGAAAAGAAAGTTTTACAACAGCCCCGCTCCGCCAGCGGAAGCGGAAGTAATGCCAATGGGCGCGGGCAGGGAGCGGTGTGTGCCGGAAAAATGAACAAGGCGCCGACACATAATAATGCCATCATCATCATCGATGCCGGGACTGCCGGGGAGCAGAGGGAGCCCAGGCAGCGGCGGAAGCATCGACAATGAGGAAATTGGTAAAGCCGGGAGCAACAAATGATGGGAGATGTCTTAAATGAACAACAGGCCGGAGTGGCATGCAAATTCGGGCAGGGGTCCTGGGACACAGGACACAGGACAATGCCGCAGGCACGCGGCACACTCGAGTCGCAGTACCCTGGAATTGGCACAACAATGAATCCGCAGCCGGAGGGTCGTCGAAAGGTCAAGAGTCAATAAGTTAAGTGGCAGCCCGAGCTGCGAAAGTTTCGGGCAATAAATATGATTAAAACATATTTCGCGAGCCATCGGGTGACAAATGCGCCAAACTTTGGAGCTGGCTTAAAGCTCTCGCCGGGCGGCGGCAGATGCCGATATAAATCCAATTTAGTAGATCCCATAAAGCGGAGGAGTAACGCCCCTCCCCCAACTATTTGCATGATAAAAATCTTTCATCAGTGGCGGCAACAGAAGCAATCTCGACCCAACTTCTTCTGCATAATTCGACGATTGCCGGAGGAGGAGGAGGGAGGAGGAAGGAGGGGCGCCCCTGGCCCTTTGTGCGGTAAACACCTAAAGTAGTAAACTGGGATTTAACCGTCCTGCCAGCCACCCACACCCACACACCCACACACGCACACTCACCTACGTGTCTATAAAAATTTTACGTTCTTGGCATTGGCATCGGCAAGGACAAAAACTTTTGCCACTCAGAACAGGAGCAGCGGGAGCCGGATTGGGTGTTGGCTGAAACGTCCTTATGCAGGATATTCCTTTTATTGCCAGGCAGGTGGCGGTGGGGGAAATTGGGGAATACATACATAAATTCCACCTTATGTGCTGCTGCCAGGACGCTGGGATTCCGGAGAGCCAGCCAGGACAGGAGCCCGATAGGGACATTATGTCGAGCGCCGGAATCTATGGAATATGTAAAGCGCCCTCGCAAAAAAGATTAAAAATTTTGCAATTTTAATATCCGTCCAAGGAGCAGGCAGGATGCGAGCACAGTTCCCAGACAAAGTCGCTGGGCAAACAAACAAAAATGCCAAAGTTCCTTTTAAACAAAAGCAGGGCCCAAGGAGCGGCAGCTATATATTGTTTGTTTATCTATGCATGCCCCGTAATTGTTTTGTCAGAAAGTTTGCTTCTTATAAGCCTCAGCTGGCAGGCAAATATGAAGGGGGAAACTACTTTGGCCAACTTTGGTTTTAAATTAGATGGAAAAGTGTCAGCGCTAGAAAGGGTTTCAGCCCGAAGGAGGGGCCGCTTTGAACTGAATCAAAGTTTCTGGCTAACACTGAGGCGCAGCTCCTTCGAGCTGACCCGCAAATGTATTCTTGAACTTTGCCTCCGTTCAATGAATCAACTTTTTCCGCCCGGCGAAAACTTTCCTTTTTAACTGCTGGATTTCCATTTCGTTCGGGCTTTGACCATTACGAGCCGTGGGTTGTCCTGCCTGCAAAGCGGCTTAGAGCCATGAATTCCGTCGTCCACAATGCTCCTTATTAGGCAACCCGCGTTCACCTTGCGAAACTTCCCCCGTCGGCCAAGAAGGTTGGTTGCCCGGCAGCCCAAGAAGTCCAATCCAGACCTCGTGATACTCCACTTTCCACTCTAGTATATATTATTATGTATTATATTATATTTGGAAAGAGTTTCAAGACTACTTTACTTACTCAAAATAAATAGATATCTTAAAGAGGAAACCATTTGCATATTTCTTTTCACCGAGTTATCCTGAATGGCTTCTAGAAATATATTATATTTAGAAAAGCTTTAATAAAGGGTTTTAATAATATTTTACTTACTCAAAATAAATTGACATCTTGAAGAGGAAATCATTCATGTATTTCTTATCACCAAGTTTTCCTGGATGGCTTCTAGAAATATATTATACTTAGAAAGGCTTTAATAAAGAGGTTTAAGACTACTTTATTTATTTAAAAAAAAACTAAATATAATAATAAATCTTAAAGAGGAAACCATTTATGTATTTCTTATCATCGAGTTGTCCTGAATGGCTTCTAGAAATATATTATATTTAGAAAGTCTTTAATAAAGAGGTTTAGAACTACTTAATTTATTCAAAATATATTAAATATAATAATAAATTTTAATGAGGAAACCATTTATATATTTATCACGGAGTTTTTCCTGAATAGCTTCTAAAAATATATTATATTTAGAAAGGCTTTAATAAAAAGTTTCAAGAATACTTTACTTACTCAAAATAAATTTAAATCTTAAAGAGGAAAACATTCATGTATTTCTTATCACCGAGTTTTCCTGAATGGCTTCTAGAAATATATTATATTTAGAAAGGCTTTAATAAAGAGTTTTAAGACTACTTTACTTACTCAAAATAAATTAAATCCAATAATAAATTGTAAAGAGGAAACCATTCATGTATTTATCACTGAGTTTTCCTGAAACTGATTCTAGAAACTGATTTCTGTTGCCCAGCATACCCCCTTATAGGGTACTCAAGGAGGGGGCCGCTCTAAGGACCCCCAGGCCGTTTCCATGGCCTGGCATTTAAGATAAATGATCGCCTGCCAACAATGCACAAAGAGTCACAAAAAGTTCGGTCACGTTTGTGCTATTTGGCGGCCAAGGCATATGCTCGTCCTGCCGCTTCGGGACTCCCGTATCCGGCATCCGGCATCCTGGGATTCTGGGCTTCTGGGCTTCCTAGATTCCGGGGGTGGCTGTCTAGCTTGCATTCACCTTGGCGCAATTTTAATATGTTTATGGGAGGGTGGCCGGAGGTTTAAAATTCAAGACACATGCTGCAGCTTAAACGTTTTAGAAATCTATTTTTCAAGGAACACATGACAGGCGGGCGGGAGGAGCGGCCTGCCAGGACGCCAGGACCCCAGTCGCATGTGTGCGTGCGAATTGCATTTAATTGAATCGTCTGAGCAGCAGGTGAAAGTATTCCTAAGTGTTTCCTTGGCGCAGAGCGGCAGGACGATGGGAAGGAGACGGTGGAGTCGATCGGGCGATCTCCTCCTGCCAGCTCCTATGTACTACTGAGGCATGGAGCTATAGACACCAAAAGCATCCAGGATCCTGGCATTGATGCTGTGCTGGTTCAGCTGCTTGATCGGACAAAGATGGTCCAACTACGTCTCCTGTTCTCCAATCAATGGCAGCAGGAGCCGCACGATGCACCACAGGATACTCTCCTTAGTTCTTAGTTCAAATGAGGCCTTACAGCACTGGTGCCCAGGAAATACATTGACATGTTAGAAAAGCATTGTGTGCGTAAGAAATATAATTAGAATTAGAATAAGTAAGAAATATAGCTATCATTTCTGCGATATAGCATACAAAATAGCCTTGAATAAAAGCAAAGCTATTTAGCTTCAAATACTGATGAATTAGTCACTAAATTTTAATTTGTCTGCACTGGTGCGATGTTTACCTATTGTGCATACTGTGCGTGGCAGCATTTTGCATCCAAGAAAAGCTACAGACCATTAGCTTTAAACCTCCAACTGTTTACTTTCATATTGTTAACGTGGGTTTTCAATTAATTTTCTTTAATTTTATAAATTTTAATACTTAAATTTCTTAATATTTGTTTTCACTCGTTTTCCATTGATTGTAAAAAGTGACCATACTCTCGTAACTTATTTAATCCTAACATATTTAATCATTTACATATTATTGGAATATTGGGAACTGAAACATAAAATTCACTTTACCAAAATGCTTAATCTATAACTGCTAATACAATAGTACTTAATATATGTATATCTGATAACAATAAAACAGATTACCAAGATAATATAAAATTAAATTATACAAATTATGACGAAGAGATGCGACTCTAAATTGTTTTCCCAAAATATGTTCGGTTTGAAGAACTAACAAAGGAAATTCAAAGTCCCAAAAGAGACCAAAACACATTTATTAATAAATGTTCGTAAAAGAATCTTTGTTTCCCTCATAATGGCAATCAATAGCTTTAAATATTTCGAGAATTTTATGAGGGGTGCCCCAAGGCATGGCCTGAGACGCTAGATAACCAGAAAGAGTAAACTTTGCTTAAGTTTCAGGTCGGTGAACACCCTCGGGGCCCGGTCCCAGTGCCATTTCCGATTCTGGCACTTGCCGCGGCCATAAATCGGTGGCACATATGGCAACTTTACAAGTGGCTCGCGTCGCCGTCTGCGCGCACAATTCAAATGGAAATCAAAGTGGGCGTTCATGAGTTAAACACTCGACGAGGCACGAGCCAGGATGCAGGATACAGGAGCCGGCAGCCAGGAGCTGGAGGCAGCGAGGAGCTGGAGGATGCGGAAGCCGCCGAGTGACAAAGTCGCTGCCACAAACTCAGGGAACGCAGCCCGACTGAAGGCGGGCACTTGTGGTTTACGACCTGGGCGAAGGAGGGATCCTGGAGTGAAATCACATACGGCTGCCAGGACTCGCAGGGACTGGCATGGCTGCGCCATTTCTTTCTGCCTCGGATGCTGCTGGGGAAATTTATTATTCTCGTCTAGATGAGTTCATTATGCGAACAGCAGTTGCCAGCTTGCCAGCTTTGAATGCCGAATGCGAAATGTGAAAACAATTTAATTTTATTGTTTTCCACATAAATTCGCTCCGAATTATGCATTGTGTAAAAAACATCATATGAAATTTGAGTGGCACCCGCACACACATGGCGATGGCAGCGATGGCTGGCCATATAATTGAGTCACGTTTGCCCAGGGATTAGGTCTGTTGTCTGCCCTGATCGGGCCCCAAATATTCAGATTTATGCCGCGAATGGAAACTTATTGGGAATTGCCGTCGTGTGATTTATGGAGCGACAAGAGCATGCATAGAAAAGTTTCCGCTGCGAACGGACTCGATTGGGAGGCGGGAAATGCCAGAGCCACGTTCTCATCGCTCCTGCGGGGATTGGATTGCGGTTAACATTAGTTGTGGCTTGCATTGCATATAGGTGAAAGGTTATACTCGCGGAATCTGCCTAAATAAGCAGGGCTTTACATTTATATTTAAGTTTCTGTTTCCTCCTTTACTTGGGTTTAGTAAGATATCGACCCAAGGTGGTCTCTCAAAATATCGGGATCTTATATTTTAGAAATAAATGTTTAAAGGATACAACACTATATTTTGTCTTGGCTTGTACCTAGAGTTGGTATTCCTTCTTGTTCTATTAGAATTCGTGAAATCTGCTTAAATAAGCAGGGCTTTCACTTATGTTTAACTTTCAGGTTCTTCCTTTACCTAGGTTTACTAAGATATCGACTCAAGGCGGCATCTTAGGATATTGGGATCTCATATTTTAGAAAGGTAAAGGTGGTATTCCTTCTTGCTCTATTATAATTCTGCTTAAATATATAATCTGCTTAAATAAGCTTTCCATTTGTACTTAAGTTTCTGTTTCTTCCTTTACTTAATTTTATTAAGATATCGAGCCAAGGCGGCCTCTTAGGATAGCGTGTTCCTATTTTTCAGAAATAAGTATTTAGAGGATACAACACTATTTTTTGACTTGTTTGTAGAGGTGGTATTACTTCTTACTCTATTATAATTCGAGAAGTCTGCTTAAATAAGCAGGGCTTTCCAGTTATGTTTAAGTTTCTGTTCCTTCCTTTATTTAACTTTCTTAAAATATCGACCCAAGGCGGCCCCTTAGGATATTGGGATCTTATATTTTAGAAAGAAATGTTTTTGGCTTTTTTCTAGAGGTGGTATTCCTTCTTGCTCTGTTATAATTCGCGATAAGCAACTCTTTCCAGTTATATTTGAGTTTCTGTTTCTTCCTTTATCTAACATTATTAAGATATCGACCCAAGGCGGCCTCTTAAGATAGCGTGTTCCTGTATTTAAAAAAGAAATGTTTAAAGGATACAACACTATTTTTTGGCCTGTTTCTAGATTCTAGATTTCTATTCCTTCTTGCTCTATTATAATTCGCAGAATCTGCTTAAATAAGCAGGGCTTTCCAGTTATATTTAAGTTTCTGTTTCTTCCTTTATTTAACTTTATTATTAGGATATTGGGATCTTATATTTTAGAAAGAAATGTTTAAAGGATACAACGCTATTTGTTGGGTTGTTTCTAGAGTTGGTATTCCTTCATACTCAGATAAATAACCAAACCTAGTTAGATATCTAGAAACCACACTGGCCACAGTTAAACTAGAGCCCCTATTAAGACCACAATAAACCCATTTGTGAGATGATATAACAGCATCCAGAGCCGTGTGCATGGCTACGTGTTTATAATGCCAATAACCCCTGACAGCCCCCAGCTCCGAGCAGAAATGTAGGGCGGCCTGTTGCCCCGGCAGGGAAGTGTGGATGTCCTGGATGGAGCGGCAAGAAAAATCAAAATTCGTGTTGGCATGCAAGTTCAATGGCTGTCTTCCTGCGACAGGCAAACAGAGCGAACGAAATTAAATTTATCTGTATCAGTTCCACCCCAAGGACCAGATGTGGGGTCCTGAGTCCTGGAACAGCTGCAGCAGGAGCGAACACATGTTCGGACAAATTCATCTGGCATGTCACAATGCGCAACGGTATGCAGAAACATCCCGGATAGGACAGGGTAGGACATTGTTATGGATGAGCCAGGACTCGCTGGGTCTCTGGCCGGCTGCAGATTGCACGTGACAGGACTCGGCGAAAAGTGAAACTTGGCAAATATTTCCAGGGACTTCATCCCGAGCTTCATCCCCCAAGTCCAGGCTGGGAGCCCCAAGCCCCGGAGTAGCAAGTGTCATTAATCAAATGGCGCCCAATAATTTCCAACCCTTTCTGCGGCGTTTTGAAATATGAACTTTTTGCTCTGACGAATGCCGGCAGTCATTAATAAATTAGGGGTTAAAATGCCATAACAACGGCGAGGGATCCGGGAGGCGGAGCACCCTGGCAGCCGCTGAAAAGTTGTTTATTTAATTGAAAACGAAACGAGGGGGCTAACAGATTCGCTTAACTCAATTAAATTGGGAGCAGGAGCCGGCAAACGGGCAGGAAATCAGTTAAACTCTGATTTAACGATCCCAGCACTTGCTGTCAGGCCCATATCACATTAAACTTAAATTAAATAAAGCCTGGCATATGCTGGAGTAGGAACAGTTTAGCTGGAATACACGCTACAGCAGTGGTGCCCTCAGTCGTGACTAGCGAGTCCGCCCCTGCCAGCTCAAGCACAGTATACACAAAATGTGAACACCGCACCAGTGCAGTCAAAATAAAATGTTATCATTAGCTATGGTTTATTCATGGCTATTTTTTATGCCTCTGACTTTGGTCAGGCCTCGAAGAGCGTCTTCGCTCAACAATTTTTATTCGAAACAATGGCAATTTTGGCTCACTCAATAAGTACCTAAACACAGCACCAGTGCAGTCAAAATATGTTTTCTTTTGTCAGATTTTATTCATTTTTTTTATTTTATTTTTTATGCTTCGAAGAGCGTCTTCGCTAAACAAAGCACCAGTGGTGTCACTTTGTAGTTATGTGGCTAAAGTCAGTTCAAAAAGAGCTCGATACATATTTAAAACACTTAGCACTCAGCAATTTTAATTCGAATCCATGACAATTTTAGTCCACTCAATAAGCGCCTAAACATCGCACCAGTGCAGTCAAAATAAAATGGTATCTTATTTTAAAGCTACATAGCTATGTTTTAATTCATGGCAATTTGTTATGCCTCTAACTTTGGTCAGGCCCCGAAGAGCGTCTTCGCTAAACAAAGCACCAGTGCTGTAACATTATCATTTTGTAGCTAAGTACTGACTTTGTCAAAAAAAAGCTCGATGAATATTTAAAACACTTCAACACTCAACAATTTTTATTCGAAACAATGGTAATTTTGGCTCACTCAATAAGCACCTAAACAAAGCACCAGTGCAGTCAAAATAAAATGTTATCTTTTGTTAGAGGTACATAGCTATGGTTTTATTTTGTATACCTCTAACTTTGGTCAGGCCTCGAATAGCGTCTTCGCCAAACAAAGCACCAGTGCTGTCACATTGTAATTTTCTGGCTAAAGAACTGACTTTGTCAAAAAGAGCTCAATGCATATTTAAAACTCTTAACACTCAACAATTTTTATTCGAAACAATGGCAATTTAGGCTCACTCAATAAGCACCTAAACAAAGCACCAGTGCAGTTAAAATATAATGTTATCTTTTGCTAGAGCTACATAGCTATGGTTTTAATTTGCATGCCTCTAACTTTGGTCTGGCCTCGAAGAGCGTCTTTGCTAAACAAAGCACCAGTGCTGTCACATTATAATTTTGTGGATCAAGTCAGTTCAAAAAGCGCTCGATGCATATTTAAAACTCTTAACACTCAACAATTTTTATTCGAAACAATGGTAATTTTGGCTCACTCAATAAGCTCCTGGGGAGTTGAGTGACGCAGAATGTGAACTAAAAAGATACCCTACATCATATTGCTGTCTATGTCCCGCACTTCCACTTGCTCCATTCCGGGAATCGCCTTGACCATCTCGTTCATCTCCTCGGCAGAGGGACTCTTGCTGTCGGAGTCGTCTCCACCGCCACGCATTCCAGCCATGCCGCCCATGCCGCCCATTCCACCCATTCCTCCCATTCCACCCATTCCTCCCATTCCACCCATTCCACTCAAGGCAGCCAGCTCCTCCAAGCCGCCCATGTTCATGTCCAGGCCATCCATGTCGCCTCCAGCGCCCGCCAGCTTCGCCAGGAGATCGTTGTCGCGCGAGTCCGTGATGACCACCTCAGTGGTGCTGAGGAGCGAGGCCACGCCAGCCGCATCGGTAATGGCAGTGCGCACCACCTTGGTGGGATCGATGATGCCCTTGTCGACCAGCGCGCCGTACTCGTCCCCCATGGCATCGTAGCCGAAGTCCCCGGTGCCGCTCAGCACCTTGGCCACCACCATGGCGCCGTCCACTCCGGCGTTCTGGGCAATCGTCTGGCAGGGCATCCGCAGGGCGTTGCTGATGATCTGGACGCCCTTCTGGAGGTCAGAGCCGCCCAGCTTGAGCTCCTGGAGATGCGGGATGCAGCGCAGGAAGGCGGTGCCGCCTCCGGGCACTATGCCCTCTTCGATGGCCGCCCGGGTGGCGTTCAGCGCGTCCACCACCCGGTCCTTCTTCTCGTTGACCTCCACCTCGCTGGCCCCTCCGATGTGGAGCACCGCCACGCCCTTGGTCAGGGCGGAGAGGCGCTGGCGCAGGCGGTCCCGCTGCTCGGGCTTCGTTTGCTTGTCCGCCAGCTCGTCCTGGATCTGCTGGATGCGCATCTCCAGGAGGCCCGGCTTGGGGGTGCCCTGGAGCAGCATGGTGCTGTCCTTGCTGATGACCGCCTCGCCCACCTGGCCCAGGTCATTGGGCTTGGCGTTCTCTATCTTGCAGTAGTTGATGTCGTCTCCGAAAATCGTGGCTCCCGTGGCAGCGGAGATGTCCCCGATCAGCTCCTTGCGGTGGTGTCCATAGCTGGGCGACTTCACCGCGCACACCTGGAGGCCCATCCTGAGCCTGTTCAGCACCAGGGCGTTCAGGGCCTCGCCACTGATGTCCTCGGCTATGATGACCAGGGGGCGACGCTGCCTCAGGGACTGCTCCAGACCCTTGACGATCTGCGACAGCGAGGTGATCTTCTTCAGCGAGATCAGCACGAAGGCGTTGGCGAACTCCACCTTGGAGCCCTTGGCGCTGTTCACGAAGAAGGGCGAGACATAGCCGGTGTCGAACCGCAGGCCCTGGATGATGGTTAGTTCGTCCTTGAGGCGCTTGCCGTCCTTCACGGTGATGGTTCCTTTGGGGCCCACCTTGTCGGTGGCCTCGCCAATGAGGCGACCTATCTCGGTGTCGCCGTTGGCCGATATGGTGGCCACCTGCTGGATCTCCTCCCGGGTCTGCACCGTCCGGGACATCTCCTTGAGCTTCTCCTTCACGACCTCCACGGCCATCATGGCCCCTCGGCGAATCTCCACCGGATTGGCGCCCATGCTGATCTGGCTGAAGCCCTCCTTGGCAATCGCTCGGGCCAGCACTGTGGCCGTGGTGGTGCCGTCTCCGGCAGACTCGTTCGTGCTACTCGCCACATCCTGGACCAGCTTGGCGCCCAGGTTCATGTGCTGGTCCTTCAGCGCAATCGACCGGGCCACGGTGAAGCCGTCCTTGGTGATCTTCGGCGAGGTCCACGGCCGCTCGACGATCACACTGCGCCCCTTCGGGCCCATCGTCACAGCCACCGCATCTGCCAGCACGTCCACGCCCCGGATCATCAGGGCCCGGACCTCGGGTCCAAAGCGCACCTCCTTGGAGTACATCCGGGTGAAACTGCGGCTCGAGAGGACCGCCTCGCACACGCGGGACCGAAACATTTTCTCAAAACGAAGTCAACGAAGTCTGCTGGCGAAATCTCGAAAATTTTACAGCGGGTAATACTTTTTTACTTTTTAGGTCAAGTCGGACTACTCGAGCAAGCTAGATGATTGCAAATAACCAACCACAAGGCAGGACTGACAGTCCGGGAGAGCTTCCAGTCGCAGCCTACTTTGAGACAAACAAAACTGTATTACCTTGTAAAAAGAAGATAAACCAAAACCCACTAATAGGATATATAGCATATAAATATATAATCTGTTAACCCGGTTTACAGATAGATTCACTTTTATTTTCCAGATTATTTCTTAAGTTTTTATAACAATGTGTTTTCACTTTCTTAACTGATCTTAAAGTGATCATACTTCCTTAACCTCTCTAATCTTATCCTATTTGATCGTTTCACATATTATTGGAATTATTGGAAATGGAACATAAATGCAACAGTCTTACTTTACACTAGTACTTAATATACATATCTGCTAACAAATCATAGATGTATTACCTTGTAAAAAGAACCTAAACCAAAACCCACTAATAGTTTAGATAGCATATAAATTTGTATAATCATTTCAGCTATCAATGGAAGGATTTAACTAAAGGTAAACACTTTGAAGGCACACATATTCCCCTGGGTCCAGTCTTCCCACCTAAAGTCAGGAGGCATCGATCCCTGGGAACAGCAAAAAGTCCAGAAGGAGTACAGCCACCAGGAGGATGGAACACAATCTCCTCAGTTAGTTTCCCTCGAAGGGTAGCTAAAATTGCACCCAGGATGCTGAGGGTCTCTTCCCTCCGTCGACCTCCCCCGACGATTAAACTGGATTCTCCTCACGGCCTGTTGGCCAAGTTCTGGCAATTAATGCTTTCACTTTTATTTCGGGGGCCCTCTGTTTGTAATTGCCTGGGAAATGTCGCCCAATTAGGGTTATGGGGGTTCCGCGGCCCTGACGGCCCTTTTGCGGCCAATAATAATTACTGAATTTCAACTCGCGGCCATCGTTAAAGCCAGGCCACCACGGACTTCCCGGTTGCCTAATCCGACTTTCGACGCCAGCCAAATGTGCTCGCATTCCCACCAGGATAAGATGGCTAAATACGAAACGGCATCAGATAAAAACAAAAGCAGATTTGTCTTTCCCCATCCTGGCCCAGGAGCGAGGAAATCCGCACCACACACTGAAAGCGAGGAGGGCTAAGCCGACAGCCCCGGCTGAGGTCCTTATCCGGCTCCGGCTCCGGCTCCGTGCAATTCCTATTCCAGCTCCTCACCCATATCCTTTCCGAGGTTTTCCAAATGCGTAAAAACTCAATAGCTGCGCAGTTGCCGGGGGGAGTGGTGGCTCTGCCATTGGGAGCCCGGATCGACATGGGTCCCGGGCTGAGTGAGATGCCAGATAGCAGGGGAAAGCGAATTTATTGGAGTCATGTGCTGATAAGCGCTGGCTTCCCAATGCCAATGCCAAATTACAATGTTATAATCGGGGAGAGGCTGGGTGCAGTGCCCGGAAGCGCCTCGAATGAGTTGTACTCTTCCACTTTCGAGTCAATAGTTACTGCAGGGACTTCCTTTATGGCCAAGTGTCCTGAAGCGCCAAAAGCTGAGTCGCAATATCCTGAATATATACCTGAATCTATAGCTATTTACATCCACTCTGCCTCTTTAGCTAGGAACTTTCCCAACTTTATTCTACAGCTCGCAAATACCCATTTTGAGCAAAATATTTCCTTAAGCCGATCTTCAACAGCTTCTTCTACAAGTTCTGGTTTACTTAAATAATTATTTATATAAGAAGTGGAATTTAAAATCTAAGAAAAAGCTAAGAGCTGAGTCGCAGTATCCTGAATCTATACCTGAATCTATAGCTATCTACAGCCACTCTCCCTCTTTAGTTAGTACGTCTTCCAACATTTTCCTGCAGCTTGCAAATATCCATTTTGTGAGCAAATATTTCCCTCAAGCCGAGCTTCAACTGCTTCTTTTAGAACCTAGATGCATACAGTACAAGTTAAATAGTTATTTATATAAAAGGTGTTATTTAGAATCTAACAAAATACTTACAGTGCTGAAATCGATGCTTAGACAGATAGGATTGCTCGATACCTACTGCAACCTTAGTACAACTCTTACCTGAGTACTCGAACTCTGATATCCTGCGAGGCTTGGTTAAAATGGCAATATATAGCTTGAAGAATTAACAAAGCATCTTAACCTCAAAGATTGAATTTGTTTCGTGACAATAACCTTTGGTTTGACTAACTCTTGTCGAATTCAGTTCTCTGGCGCATACCCCCGCTGGAGTAGAGTAGGCCAACAGAGATGGAAACAGGCAGATACACAAATACAGACACCGACACCGGGCCGGGCCGCTGGCTGTTGTTACATGGCTGAAACACAGGAAACGCATTAGATACTTTGCCCCGACCCGCAGTCGTAGTGAGTGGGATTCCCCTCCGGCCGGCGAGGTGGGGTGTCCCGACCAGCACTCGATGGAGCTGGATGGAGCTGGGCGGGTGCGATAAAAATCTGCGTAAAATGATGCGGCAATTTGATGAGCAACTGAGTTCGGGCAATTAGTTTGGTAAACGCTCGGAAGTCGGGTAAGCTGTTGCTCGGCCAGGAGATGGGGACGCATAACTATTTGATTTGGCCGGGTCGGGCACTCGGTGCTAATGGTCCTAGGAGGGCCCAAAGGGGGGCTGGAGTGATTTATGGACACGCAAGATACCGCAATACCGAAATGCACTCGGGTTGATCGGCTATTTTGGCCAATTTCCCAGGCCCGTGACCCGGGGCCATCGGCTGGCCGGGAATGACAATCGGCTCTAACGGAACTCGGCTCAGATACTTAACAATCGCCAGAGGTTTGGCTTGGTTCGTGCTCTTGCTGCTCCACTGAACTCTTTGACAAGCAGAAAAGACTTGCTAATAAGCCGATGCCCGGCCAAAGAAGGAGCAGCCAGCGGTCCGCTCCGCCTTTGGGCCGTTCCCCGGCGATTTCAAAGATACATTTCGAGTGCCCAAGTTTGCTCTGCTCTCGTGGATCTGTGTGTTGTGTGTGTGTACGCCAAGTACGAATAATTTCCATCTGGCCGCAGCGGCAACATTTGCATTTTTCCTCATTTTTCCAGAGCCGAGCCGCAGAAAGGCAAACATGCCTGGCAGGCGCAGCGGCGACTATTTAAATAGCTAGCAGATACGTCTACTTATAAATACTTTTGTCGTCTCGGCAAACGATACGGCACAAGTTGTAGATAAATATGGCATAGATTACACAACTAGTTCTGCGCCACAATAAAACTTTTTCGCCATGAATACATATCCACGCAGAGTATCCACAGTGAAGGTGCGATTAGTAAGAGCCCTGCTTCCTCGTTATAATACTAGATAAATAGATTTATGTTGGAAAACATCATTATTAATTATGGCACTAGTCACAACAGCTTTTGTTGCTTAGTGTGAATTAATAAATTATTGAATAAATTAATTATAGAGCGAGAGGAATTCATCAAAATTATAATTATAATAATAACAAATATAAACATTAATCTTTATTATTAAATAATATTAATTTTAAATAATTTTTTTATAACACTGAGAACATTAAAACAATCGCCAGGCTATGGTGCCTATGGAATGATTTCCGTTTTGATAATCCAAATAAAAATAAATTTTCATTTTGTAAGAACATTCTTGTATATATTTAAATAATATTAAAAATGACACTTAGAATATAAAACAATCGACAGGTTCCGTATGGTAAATAATAAGAGTCTTGCTTCCTCTTTATAATCTTTGTTTATTAGTAGATATTTTATAGAATTAATTTAATTTTAATTTAAAATTTAGGGTGGCCAGCATCCTAATAAATTATGGCATTAATTACATCAGCTATGGTTTCTTAATGTGACCTTAAACATGAAATATTACAGCTCCATTAATTACTGTTGACATCGACAGTCGATTGTTGTTTTAAGTGACTTATTTAATATTATTTATCTAAAAATACAATTATTTAAATATATATAAATTACGTATTTACTAGAATTGTAATACAAAATGAATTTATTTAATTTATTTTAATTTATTAAAATACCCGCAATCGACCCGCTTTGATTATCCAAGGTGCCAACCCGATGCTATTAGTTTTCCCTTGACTGTGTAAGCATAAGTATCTAACTATCGCCGGCTCCCTCGCACGCACACTTGCCTGAGAACTATTTATGAACCTCCCGCAGACTCCGCTCCCCAGAAGCGCTGGCACAAGAGCGGCATTCTCGCGCGGAAGCTTTCGTGGGCGCCGTGGCTTAGTTGGTTAAAGCGCCTGTCTAGTAAACAGGAGATCGTGAGTTCGAATCTCGCCGGGGCCTAACCCTGCACTGGTGTTGGTGGGGTGTTCGTATTTTTCCATCCGTATTTCCCGTTTATTTTAACCACAATGGGCACACTTAACCCTCTGTTGCCTCTGCTATTCTCCGTGCTCATAATGGGTGTTTATGGTTCCACGTGCCAGCTGGCGCTCTGTAACCCATTAGCGTTTCAATTGCGTCAATAATTGTTCCAATAATCATTACAATCTTGAAATTATTATTCCAACGGCTGAGCAATCAGAAGCAAAAGCTCTTACGACGGGGTAGCGTTTCTAGCACCAAGAGGGGAGGAAAAGCCTTGGCGTATAGGCAATGAATCTGGAAATAAATACCTAAACTAACTAAACTATATGGTTGCTTTTCGTATTTGTTTGAAAATAAATTGGATACCTAATTTATAATTAAATAAATGTGCTCGCATTGCAAACTTTTTTTCGACTTAATTTAGTAATTTTAGCTCGTGATAGATAGTGATAAATTCAAACTAGAGGCTGGAATACTTGATAACTGCCAGTTAAATTAAACGAAACCATTAGCAGTTAAGTCTAAAGGGGAAATTAGACTGAAGGGTTTTTGCCTATTCTTAACCCTATGTCAAGCTTTCAGTACAAAGATAACGGTAGTATAACACTTCAGCAAAAGCTTTAAGCTCCGCCCCAGTTACAGACCAAAAGCTTTATCCCTACGGTTTTGTATGAAATAACTTACGTAGAAAAAGCTCTCCCGTAGCTGGGTACTACTACTGCTGGGTAACTAGTATCTCAAGAGTTGCCCAGAACCTACTCGTATCTCCTACTGTATATCTTCGAGGCGAAACAACTGAATCAATATTAATTTTCTAAATTCACTGCCAATGCGATAAGGAACCCGCGGGGAGGAAACTTTCGCTCGAATTGGGTAGTTCAACGGCCGATGCTACAGCGGCGCCGTGGCTTAGTTGGTTAAAGCGCCTGTCTAGTAAACAGGAGATCGTGAGTTCGAATCTCGCCGGGGCCTTCAGTGGAGGACGCAGAGCTGTCCACTTTTTTCTCTCATGAGTTCTCGTTTTTATTTTTCTATAACCTAATGCCGTTTTGGGGTCAACACTTAACTTAGCCTAGCAAAAGCAATTAACAAAGGGAGGAGGAGGCTGGAAGCCTAGTCCTTGTAGACCAGATAGAGCACCACGATCATGAAGTAGGTGGGCCGCTCGAAGACCAGCTGGGTGAAGTTGTCCCGCTTCTCGTCCATCAGGTGGCACATCCGCTGGTAGACGCCCTGGTTCTGCTTCTCCACGATCGACAGCAGGCAGACGATGCGATGCCTGCGGACTCACTCAGAGGTTACTTCCCAAGGTGACTAGGAAATGCCACTTACCGCCTGTGGTTCAGCTTCTTGACCCGGTCCCGGATCTCGGCCGCCAGACCTTCGACCAGCTGCAGGGCCCGCCAGGAGTCGTAGTTGCGGCTGAAGCGGTCCCACAGCAGCCGCTCCTCGATGCAGTCCTCGATGATCTTCTGGGCCCGCTCCATGTTGAAGTTGGTGTGGAAGAACTGCCAGTCGTTCTTCGGCCTCTCCTTCACCGGCTCCCCGCCCTCGCCGGCGGCCGCGTCTCCCTCCGGATTCTGGGCGGCCCGCCGCCTGCTCAGCATCGACTCCGAGAGCAGAGCGTTCATCCGGTTGGTGGTCCGCACCGAGGCGGTTATCCTGCGGATGGAGAGTGGGAGTGGGAGTTCAAATAAAATTAATAGACCACATCGCACATCTAGATATTGTACTTCGGTTCCAAAGGAATAATATTTAATAATCATGAATATATATATATTGTATACAAAAATCGTGAATCTTTTAAACAAGTATATACATAAATATATATAATATATAAGTAATATAATTATTGATATGGTACTTTGGTTTTAAAGGAATAATATTTCTAATAAACATGAATAATATATATATTCATATATATATACAAAAATCGTGAATCTTTTAAGCAAGTATATACATAAATATATATAATATATAAATAATATAATTAATAGACCACATCGCAATCTAGATATGGCACTTTGGTTCCAAAAGAATAATATTTCTAATAAAAATTAATATATATATATTGTATACAAAAATCGGGAATCTTTTAAACAAGTATATATAAATATATATAATATATAATACAATATATAATGTTTATATGTGCTAAATATTTTATTTATTATTACTTGATTGTCGGACTTTTTGGTAGATATATTTATATAGTTATCAGAGCGTTTTGCCAAGTTGAGGTCACATAAGACGGGACTCGACCATTAAGACTGAGCACACACAGATCTCTTAACCGAAGACGAGCTGTTTCGGGTATGCCAACGTCCTCTTCAGCACCATTTGCTGAGGTTCGTATAGTATAGTTCCAATAGTTCCGGAATATAAAGCACTGAGGCTGTAAGCCTCATTTCATTTGATTTCTGGCCATACACATAACTTCATATCATAAGGAGCCACGGAAATCAATACAGACTTAAAGTTTAAAACGAGTTTAAATTGTAAATATTGTAAAAACATTGAGTTGAAACACACTGTAACTGTAATCAAAGTTCGATAAAAACTTTGTGTTACGAAAGCTAATAGATTGAGAGGCTAGATTTCAGTTCGTTTCAGTTTGGGAGCGCAGTCTGGGAGCGATTCCTACCGCGTTTTCATGGTGATCCAGCTGGCCATGGTGCTCCTGGGCCCGATGGGCTGCTGCCAATTCTCGAAGCTGCGTCTGGCAGCCGGCAGCGGGAAAACAAACACCGAGCGCTGCTATCTGCACACTGACAGGAACGTGGAACGTCGAACGTCGAACCTCGAGCGATGAGCGCTGAGCGGGAGCGGAATGCCGACAGACAGACACGAGGCCTGCCCCTCAACAATGGCTCCATGCCACATGGCCCGCACTCAGTCATCGGAGTCCACACGTCGTCAAAGTTCATTGAAGCTCTGTTGGTTTAGGCCCCCGACTGGATGGGGGCCTAGAGATGGCAGGAACCGATGGAAAATGCCGTGGCCCTGCAGGCGCTCCGGGCGGGCAGCCCGTGAAGAGCTCACGCTGACATTGCCGGCGGAGAGCCTCGGCTCTGGCCTTCCGGCTTGCGTGCCGCTTATCATAAATCCACAGCCGGGGCGCTCCAATTGCAACCAGCCGGTGATGGCGGCGGAGACGTGGGTGTCATCGCCACCAGCCACTCGGAGGGATGTCTGCCGGGCCTCGGATGTGGCCCCGTCAAAGGCAAAGTGTTGCCATATGGACGCGTGGGCCGGAGGAAATTACTTCGGGCCACGACGGCACGCGATCCCCTCTGTCCCCGCCCAGCTCGGTGGTGCACAGAGTTCTCGCGGCCAGGTGAGTGTCTCCGTCTTGGGCGCGAACTTTCAAGCACTTTGATTACCTTTTATCGCGAAAGTTTGGCTCGGCGGCAGCGTATGCCGACTTCGTGTTGGCCCGCCAACTTTAATCTATCGGCATGCATCTGGATCCGCACTATCCGCAGCTCTATATATATATGAAGTTATTAAATTGAAATAACTGTCAAGTCACGTGCACGAAGCGCCGAGTGACGGCTCGCCATTGTTCCAAATGGCCGGGACAAGTGGCCGGGAAATGGCGCGGCACTTGGGGTAGGGCATGGCAGTCGGCTTTCGGGACCAAGCCGAGCACGAACAGCACAGGTCAGTCCAATAGGATCGCTCGATGAAGAGCGGAGTGGAACGGCATATCAGTGGACCTCTTTTAATGGGAACCAGAGCTTGGGATCCCAATGGTTTTCTCATTTTCGTTACACAACCCCTTTTAGTAATGATTAGTTATTGATCTATTTGAAAATTGTATACATATATATATATCTAGATACTTTATTTCATTTCCTAAATTCTAAAGGAAATATTGAAATTAGGATTAGGATCCTTTATTTTTTATATTTTGACAAGTCAATCAAAGATATTTTTGTTCCTTTCTTCAACTGAGTTAGAAATTAAAGAGCTTTGCCAAGCACTTTAACTTGTAATTAATAATGCTGTTACAAAACATTTGTTTAGTCTCTAATTTCAAAAGAAAATATTGAAATTTGCATATTTTCATTTATATTTTATATTTTAACTAGTAGAGCTAAGCTATTCTCTACTTTTCTCTGCTTTTCTCTAATTGAGTTGGAAATTACAGAGCTCATTCACTTGGAATTAATAATATATTATATATATTATATATATTATATATATTATATATATTATATATATTATATATATTATATATATTATATATATTATATATATTATATATATTATATAT
>VNKC01003346.1:0-12333 GCA_008042775.1 Drosophila pectinifera
ATATAATAATAATAATTCGAACTACAGTTTTATTATAGAAGGCGAAATGTTCTTATCTAGCTTGAATTTATCTCTATAATATGGTATTTCTACTATGTCCCAACATATATTAGAAAAAATCAATTTTAAAATCATTGAAACTCTGTGCAATTTGTCTCAAATATTATTGAATAAATAAATAAATAAATATTAATAAATAAATAAAAATAATACCCCAACTTATATTAAGATTATATATTATTATCATATTTTTTTAAAGGAAAGGAAGAAATTAAATTAGGATAAAAATATAAGTCACCTCCCTAGATAGTATTTCCTATAGTTTTTCTATACATAAATTTGATATTATGGACTTTATGAATATTATTTTTAAGTAGACAAACCTATAGCATACAATAGGAGACTTTATAGATTTCGCTCAGTGCACCTTTCAGCCGGAACCCTCAGCGAGGTGCCAAAGGAGTCCCCTAGCCGGGTTCGGATCGAGTTATTGGTAAGCCCTGGCCAGCGGGCTGGGCACACGCACTTATCTGGGCCCGGGTCCTCCGACTCGTGCCGTGGCCATTGTCCGGTGGCCGTTACAAATTGTTGTGGGCGTTCCAAATCCGCTTAGGACTCATCCCTTCACTCGGAATTTAATTTTGTGTGAGTTTTGATTTCGTGTTCGCTTCGGAAGTGAGTCGCATTTCATCTTGTGTTTGGTTTTTGAGCGTTAAATCGCCAAATCCTTCGTTAATTTTGACGTTTGTCTTTGGGTCGCCGGAGAAGGAGGCAGTCGTCGAGGTGAGGGCGGACTGACCGCCGGTCAGTGGATAGATGACCCGTACTAGGGGTGACTGAAGTGACCGGAAGGAGAGCCACGCATGTGGGTGGAACGGATAATGGGCCCAGCAACTGCTCGTCGGCTGGAGATTAAAAATTTAATTCGAAATTAGCGCAATTGTTGGCATTGCTCCCTTTTTTCCCGATCGATTCGAGTGGAAAGACAAATAAAATAAAATCGATGGCAGCTGTCCGCTTACCCGCTCCGAAATGATGGCAACAATTTCCTGATTACTTCTGAGCCATCGAATGGGTTTTATGGTTATCAAGGAATGTCCGGTTTTCGCTCTTCAGCGATTTGATTTGGTCAGTTTGAAGAATGGGTTTTTAGTCTAAAATTAGACAAGGGAAGTGGGACTTCCGGCAGGGAGTTTTAACATGGGAGCAAAAAGAATAGGCGTAAAAAATGCGCTTGAAATTCCCAAGTACGAATTCGGCGACATACCTCTTAAGTCCCTTCTCAATTTATATGGATTAAATCAGCCGACTAGACCTCGAATCGACATAAAAATTCATTGAATTATGATTAATATTTAATAGTTAAAAATAATTTGAGTTCCAATTGCTATTCTATTTTAATTAAATGGGAAATTTCAAAGAAAGGAAGTTAAACTCCTCTCGTAATCGAGAGTGCTCTCCAAAATGTAAATAAAAATCTAACGAAATAAATGAAAAATCTCCTCTTCGGATTACTTGCTCTCCCAATGATATCTAATTTCTGCTCTGCCTGTTCCTGCTGGACATATCAATCAACTATTAAGAAATTAGATCGGGGATCCGTCCCGGAGATGGCCCTGGGAATACCCAGAATGTATGGCGAGATGGGGGTGAAAGTGACCATAAAGGCCGAGAACAATGGCGTGTTAATGGCAACTTTAAACTGACACCACTCCGCGTATAGGTTAATCGCTTTCCGGCTGGCCACTGGCCACCACCCGCTGGTATCTGGGCCGAGTTTTGGGACTCCGCCTCGGACTCAGACTCGGATTCGGATTCGGGGGGATGATAAATGCAGCGGGCCCAGCGGGAGGACACCGAATAGAGTTGTCAACCGGGCTAACGCACACCACAGTTTCTGTGGCAGCTGCACAGGAAACATGAAAAACGGGACCCGAGGGAGCATGGGGGGACATGCCACCTATGATTCAATTACGCTCCAATAGAAACGTCACTAAAAAGTTGCGCATATTAATTGAATTGGGGCAGCGAAGGAACCACTGCCCCAGGACACTGGGACACTGGGACACTGGGACACTTGAACCGACAATTGATATCTGCGGTTTTTCAACAGAAATGTTGAACAAATTGCGCTGCAAACTTTTTACTCGCGCCGAGGGACACGCCCTTATCACATGCACCTCGTTTTTTATTTGCTGCAAAAACAGAGCCAGGTGTGGCTAGTGGCTGTCGCCTCCTGTTTGTTTTGCATTAAACGGTTTGTTTTGCTAACCAAAGTGTTGATTTTATGGCCGCCCCGAACAACGCGAAATCCGAGCCCCCGAATCAGGCCAGTTAGCTTCTAACAGATATATCATTTCAATCTCTGCAATTTGCCATTGTTTGCAGATAGTCGTTAAAAATATATGGACACGCTCTGGGATTACCCGTGGGAGTGTCTGTTTCCTGGAATTCATGATCATTATTTGGGATTTTTTCTAGCTAATTTTTACTGCAAAGTAATGAGCTCAGCAGTAATATTTATTAAGAAAAGAGTACTCCCTCTTATTTATTTTCTCTGACTTCAGTTTCAGCCATTTTTGAAACGAGTTAGACTTTTATCCTACGTGATATCTATAAAATCGTGTGACGTGGATTGATAGCTCCGAAAAGCCATCTGACAGAAACTATCGCCTCTATAAAAGCAGCAGGAAGACAATACACTTCTGGGCCTGGGCCTGGTACTTAATATAACTTTGTATAGTGCCCCATAAACCCTTCATTACACGGCTCTAAAGCCGCGGCAATAAAAGCAACTACAGCAACTAAAGCCCGAAAATAAAAACTCAATTTGAATTCAAAAACCACCAAAATGGTGCGTGCTTATCGCCAGCCTTCGCCTGTGGACCTAAACCTTAACCCAAACCCAAAACCCAAAACCCAAAGCCCACAGCCCAGACCCCAGCCCCCGTGTCCGAATACGAATTAAACCTGAACCCGATGAGCTCGATAAAGCGACAAAAGCGGTCTGGAAAATAAATTAAAAATACATTTTTACGTAAATGTGGCACTTTAAAAGGCGACTTGAGAAAAGCACATAATAAATATAAAAACACAATTAAATAAGTGCATAGAAAACGAATTCGAAACCAAAAAACAAAACAGCCGACACGGCCAAACTGGGGAAAACAAAAAAAGTAATAGGAATAAAAAGGCACACGAATTAAAATAACACCAAAATACTTCAAACTACTTGACGTGAAAGGGCAATGGCAGTAATAGAGTCCCTCCTCAGTACCCTATTATACTGCTGGGTTACAGTTTAAAGATTACCTATACTTTAAGCATACTAAACGAACTTTACTTCTGGTAGCAAAAACACGATGAAATGGTGACGGGAAAAAATGTATAATTATTTTTTACTCACAGTTAGAACCATGATCTATGCATTGGTATACCATAAACATTATTAAAATTGATGATTTATTTACTATAAATATTTGGCCAACTTTCTGTGAGTCCAAAATGCTCTACTTTCCAATGCTTCCCCCTGATCACAGCTGACAAAACCCCAGAGCTGACAAAAGAGGTGTAAAGACAAGGCCCCGGCCTGGTCGAGAAATGTTAATGTTAATTTCAATTGTTTTAATTTATTTGTGACCCCTTCGCCACCCGCCAACCGTCACGGACTAACTTAATGTTACATATACATATCTAACACGAAAAGCTAAACAAAAAACTGAATTGAAATGAAGGCGGGAAAAGAGCGAGTGATTACTGTATTCGCTGGCCTATCTGGCCAAGACGTGACCGGCATTCTGTCCGGGCAACTGCCGAAGGGTTCTCGACTTGGAGCGGAACCAACTGTCGCCGGGTATTTGGAGCACGACGAACTGTCTCATAACCTGAGCAGTTCCAGATAGTTTACTGAACTCCCTCCGTCTGCTGCCGCTGCTGCTGCTGCCCACAAATAAATTAGTTCTTCCGAAAAAAAGAGCATTCCGCGCGTAAAAAACACAGAAAAATCGAGGAAAAATGCAGCAGAATGTCCGATGAAAAATGTGTTCGGTTTACCATTAATCCGCCGGCCTGATCCAGGGCGACAGATCATTACACACGCGCGCGGAGCCCCCGGAAAGTGGGCCCCTTCGGAGTCGTAAGTATATGAAAATTTATTAATAAAAACTCCCGAAAACAGAAAAAACGGATGCAGAGAGAGGGACTGCAGGCGGAACAGGGTGCGATGCAGTTGTTGCCTGTCCGTAATTTATAGACCCGCTGCCAAATGACATGCTAACTAATAGTATCATCATAATTTATACATACAAATACATTGCATTTGTTATTTATGCCCCGGCGACACCCAGAGCCACCCCATTCCCGCTTCCTCCACTGATTTCCCTGCAGATCCCCGCTGACAGAGGTCACAGCCCCGAGCTGCCAGGCGAGAAGGTCACCCGGCGTTAATGGATCCTTTTGACCCCTGGCCATATTTGAATATCGATTACGAAATGGTCACGGATACGCCGAGGACACGTGATTAGGTTGATGTATGCATTTGCTAAATATTTAGATATTTTATAAGCTAATTGTTGGACCCTTCTAACTTAACGCTTGTCATTGATACAGAACTATCAGAAATTTATAGGATTTAATTATATCGATATTAGCATACTTCTAGATCGATAAGGGTCTACTGATAAATCGACAAGTTCTTGATTCATTATATTATTCGCTCAATATATAAAATTATTTAGGAACAGATTTGTCGACCAACTCTTGCCTTTTTTTAATTATTGGCAGATTTATCGTCCTACCTTTATTCTCGAATTTTTTAATTATATCGATATTGTCTAAATTTTACAGTGTTCATTTGAAGACGATTGTCATTTATACAAAGGATTTCGATTTATTCACTAAATTTGAGTTCGTGTCTTATGTTATATCCAAGTCATATATGGAAATACAGTAAAAACTATTTAAGATTCCTAAAAGAGTTGCAAGACGTTCCGGTAGAAATGGTCCGAGTTAGTTTCTATTCGGGAGCTTTGACATTAGAACCAGCTGCCTCTGTGGGTCTGCGAGGGATTTGGATCGTTGAGACCTGAAAAAACAAATTTTTTAGCAATTTTTTACTACTTGGAAGAACTTCCCATACCATTCGATCGCCTTGAGTAGCCGCCGGCTAATCGCTGACCACTAGCCATGGATCCGAGACCATTTCTCATGCCATGACCCATGGACTGGTCCATGCCTTGACTCATTCCCATTGACTGATCCATGCCGTTGCCCATGCCTTGGCCGGGATCTCGGCTCATGCCATTGACCATGGATGCTCTGGGAAGTTTATGAAAATAAAGCCAAGGAAATCTAAATAGGCTAAACCCTCTTACCCCACTTGGGAGTGTCCGTAGGTGGGCTTGAAGTTGGTATACTGGTTCATCATACTTTGGTTGTAAGAGGCGAAGGGATCTCCAGGAGAGGCATAGGCATTCTGACCCGATCCCGAACCGGCTGCCTGCATGAAGCCAGTATTTGCTTGGTTGGAGTGCAGCCACTGGCGACCACCGCCACCAGGAGCAGAACGGTTCATTCCCATCTAAATAATAATAATTAAACCTTTAGTTTACATTGATAATTAGGGAAGGATAATGGATCCAAAAGGACATGATGTCTTGCCATACTAAAATCTCACCTGAGAGTAGTTGCCTTGTCCACCGCCGTGACTATACTCCCAGCCAAATTCTGGACCGTTTGACATTTTGCTTACAATTTTTTATCCAAAAATAAAGAAAACTTGAAAAATTTTCAAATGTTTTTGGAGAAATTTTGTTGCCCGGTGGTTGTACTACCTAAATGTTACCTCACTGAATGCCGAAATATGAATGAATAATCCAGCTTTCCACATTGAATCCATGACAGTAGATTTGACTTTTCGCTCTATGAATATATGATTTCCGTTTTCAAATTCTTTAAATAATAATGGAAGTATAAGTCCACTAATTACTAAGTGTATTTCTTTATTTATGATAGTTTATTTCTTTATTTATGATAGTCATAACTTTGAATTTGATTAGCGAAACCAGTCGAGCTATGATCTAAGAGCTTCGCTCTTGGACGTCATGCTGAGATTCGTATCTCTCCATTTCCCACATAATCTCAGTCATAATTATTTTCAAATTGTGAGCAAACACAAAGTCATAATATGCATTTTTTATGGCCAGTTCAAGTTGTGGCCAATAGACCGTTAACCTATTAATGGCATTTAAAAACAGATATTTAAATTGATAAAATTAGTCATTTAGGTGCCTGGGCTGCTGATTTATGGAATTAATATCGAGATGCTGGTGGGACAAGTAAATAAATGTTTGAATAAATGCGGCGTAATAAATGATAAATATGGTTGTGTTTTTGAGATAAAATAAATGTTGAAGCTAAAGAATTATGTATACTAATAAAGCGGAATTTAGGTGTAAATATATTTAAAATATAAAGCAAAGCATAAGTGGAAAATTACAGATATTTATGGATCTATTTTTCAATAAGGAATAGATAATAGATCCATGGAATGGTTTAGTTTAATGGCATTTTAAATCATTTAAATATATTTTAAGTATAATATTTAGAACCCTAGATCCAGACTAGGTTCCAGTTGCTTCGGGTGACTGCAGCCTCTCAAATTTCTGCCTGCCCTTGTAGCCACTTCCACCTGTAGTCGCCGCATGCCGCTTGGGCCAGCTGTGCCTCTTCGGGGCCTCTGGCAAACCAGTTCCCCATCGATGCGAGGATTATTTATGTGTTTTGCCGATCGGCGAACAAAGGCCAAAGGCTGACCTACAAAGGAGCCCCGGACAATGGCAGATGACCTCATAAATTGCATCGTTATGAGGATCATAAACATATTATAGCTTCATATTCATAACGCACTTGAGGTCCTGTCCTTGGACCAGCCCTAGACTCTGTCTACCTGTCAGCCCAGGAGAGTATCAAGGAGATTTATGGCTGGACTAGGGGGAGGCCCGAGTTTTTTAGCTGCAATTTAAAATGCATAAAACATTTGATGGTCGCTCTAACTCAAAACAAGAGGGAACTGCCTTCTTTGATCATCATCTCCCCCGATGGCTAATCCCACTTTATGGCATTCGTGTGGTTTTTGGGCCGTAAAATTGTTTTGTCACCTGTTGAAAACATTTTTTATTTTTAATTGAAGAAATCTGTGCGAGAGCACACAAGAATTTCATAAATCTCCCCACAAAATCTTTTTCTTCTCGGTTCTGATATATTTCTATTTCTTCCCCGATTGCTTCAGTCTATTTTGGGACCCGGGGAAATATGAATTCCAACCGCTTAAGGTCCAACCTAATTGCTGCCCAATTAACACCTTCAATAAGCCAAACGAGAGCTCATTTGTCTGGCAGAGTCAGAGCCAGAGGCCTTTTGATTTATCAACTCTTTTTACATTCCCCACACGAGTGCATCGATCAGAGAGGCGGAGGACACGAAAATAGCTCCATGGAGTCATCGGAGTCATCTGCATTAAGATCCGACAGCGACAACACTCGGATCGATTTAACTCCTTGACCCCACCCACCCACGGTCGACAGCCAACACATGCGAGGCCTATTCAAAAAATTGTTTATGAAAACAAACATTTTCGGGGCAATTAATCATCGGCATTGGCGCGTGGGGAGCTGCAGCCATGGAGCACAGCCTACATGTTCCTTACCCCTTTGTGTTCCTCCTGATGTTGATGTTCCTCCTCCTCCGCCGACGACGATGCTGATGATGATGATGATCTCCATCTCTCCCGTCCGCAGTGGCAGCCTGAGTGCCTCCAATTTCCATTTGGAAATCGTTTTATGGGCTCTCCTCGGAGGCGGGGATCGGAAAAGGTGGGGGAGTGTTAAACGTCTGCCAATTAGTGATGCTTGTTGGCTCTCTGGTTGCGATCGTTCTCTAATTGGCTAAAATATGAAATGCCTTTCGCCCTAATCGCGGGAATAAATCGTCTTGGCCGGAGCGGGTTGAGGAAGATGTGAGGGCATCGCGCGTGTAACAACTTTATTTAAAGAAATATATAAACTAATTTAATCCAATATGATCTGTAGATTACATTCCAAGGCGTGAACTCATCAAGCTTAAAGTACAACTTTATTTACTATATTGAAATATCAAAATACAATTTAAACTTGCCTTAGAATATATAATTTCCTCTAGACTACCAATAGAGGAGGTATCTCTACTGAGTACCTATTTTGTATCTCAGAGATTGATATTTCGACACATGCAGTTTTATATGTATCCGTTTTAGTGCTCCTTCCTGGGCGATTGTTGTTTTGCTGCTGCCGCTCTTGTTGTTGACAATTTGCGATATAAAAACTGATGTTCTGTCCGGCAAATAACCTCGGGGGATGGCCGGGATGGATTGGATGGATAGATGGGATGGATTTCTGTGTGTGTGATTTGATTGTGAAAAACCGAAACAAACAAAAGTAATTTTTGAATGAAAAGCAATAAATTTGGGAACATTTATTGGTTTTTGGCTGGCTGTCATGTGTGCCAAAAGCAGCAGCAACAACCGAAGGGGCCTTGCTTGCATCATTTAGCCCCGGCTTTATGAGTCCCACACACACGCAGATACAGATAGATATAGATATAGATACAGCCACCCACAGATGGACGGATAGTTGACTCTTTTTCGGCAATTGGGGGTTGAGTCTGGGTTGCCGACGGATGGCACTGGGAAAAAATATACTAAAGTGGTTTTATTTGATTAAATTTGTAAGTTGCTTTTAAAATGCAGCAGACTTAGTTAGGAAATATGTTAGTATTATAGCTAAGAACTCTGCATTAATTTAAATTTCTGATATAAATAGCTAAAAATAATTCCCTAGAATGTAGTGTAAAGTTTCAAGCCATTTTCTTGAATATATATTAAAGCTAGCAGCATTTTTCAAATTTTTAAATAATGTTTTTAGGGTAACACTCTGGCAATCCAATTGCGGCAAACTTAATTAAAATTATTGTGATTATTCTAGCTACATTAACTTTACATAAATTGATAAATAGCTAATAATAAATTACCTAAAATTAAGTGTGGCCTTTCAGGCCATTTTCTTGAATTAAAATTAAACCTTTAGCTAAATTTTTTATTATGTTTTTCGGGTAACTAGCCTCCGAATTCCCATTTATTTTGTGGATAAACATTTCGGAAATTCATGCTGGTGACTTCCATGATATATATTTAATATTATACTTAAAATATAATAATTTTCTTGTTACAGAATTTTTTACCAGTGTCTGTCCAAGGAGCACTTGAGCCGGCTTCCGCGGGCCGGTCGGGCCTCGTCATTAGTCCCCGTATGGCGCGTGTCCGGGGCACTTCGATGGGTCCTGGGTCCTGTTCCCGATCAGAGTCCGTCAAGGCCGTAGAAGTGCAGCAACAATGGGCCTGAATACTTCCGCTCGGCCGTTGCAGGAGGAACACTTTCGAATAATAACAATAACAATAAACCCGAAGCGGGACGCCCAGGACAATGCAGGACAATGGAGGAGGTGGTGGTGGTGACCAGCAGCCGTGAAAGGGGGTGGACCTATGACCCGGTCGAGGGTCAGGCCGTTTAAATTGTGCCACGTCCGCAGTTGTGACAAAGTCCCCCCTCCTTCGGGACAGTTGACCATTGTGGCCGGTTCAAAAATTGAAATATTACACTTTTCATTCGAGTCCGGCGCTGTGTCAGCAGCAATAACTGTGAAATCAATATAGAAACCTTTGTCGACCTCTCGCACTATCCGACAGATGACCCGAACGTCCGTCTGCAGGACATTAGCCCGAACCCAATTCCTGCGAAAATTAATGTGCCATCTATGAGTGGGTTCTGTCACTTCCGATCCCCATAAATGCGATCCTAATGATGCCACTTTTCATCCCAAAATGAATCCCTCACCGCAGCTTAGCAGCTCAGCGAAGTTGCTCTGATTGGCGATGTTATCTGAGTCCTGGGGGAGATCATATTAAAATAAAATTGTGGCATAAATCTTTGTTATATCATTGTATATTGTAATATAATATAATACCCAGAAATATACCCAGTAATAGTATCAGACCCAGTAACATTTAATTTCAAGATGGACAAGGCTTTACCTTTCCATTTTTCTTATCAAAAATGTAAGAGGGTCTTTTATAAATATATCAACTTATTATATATATATTTAATTTAACATTTAGCCAATCGTGCATATATTTCATAATTATTCACTAATTCTAATGAAAAGAGAGCTCTCCTAGGTCCTGTTAAATGATTCATATTACCTCCGATTAGGCGCAGGAATGTGGTCTGAGTCCTGCTGGCCATTCCGCTTCCCCTGCCCCACCTTTTTCCCCTTGTCTTTCCACCAACACCGAGACAACTGTCAACGCATTGTCAATTCTATTTTTATGTTTTATGTTTTTTCGTCGTTTTGTTTTCCTTTTCATTTATGTTTTCTCCGTTGTTCTTGTTCTCGTTTTGCGTGGCTTCCGCTGCGCTTCGATTCGTCTCCTCAAGCGGCTGTCGGCCGTCCCTGTCTAAATGCCCTCTTTCTTTGGTACACTGCAGAAAAAAAAACCCAAGCTAATGGTATTAAATTCGGGAAAGAAGGTGAAAGTAGAGCGCAGACTTCTGTCTTATAGATTACTCCACCTATCTTCATATATTTTTCATACTCATTGTTTGCCTTAATATGTCCCATTTTTAATTGATTTTTCCAAACGTACCTTTATATTTATCCATTTTATTCAGTACAATCAATCCTCTCACTTATTTTTTATAGATCCGTATTTTCCGCAGTGTACCCAACCACTACCTCCGTCTTTTGTTGTTTTAATATTCGAGTGTAATATTTCAGTTTTCCTGCTGTCTTTCCTCTTTTTGAGCTGCCTCCGCCGTTGTTTGTGAATGTATGTTGACAATTTGTTGGTTGTTTTGGAGAACCGCTAAATAGCTACAAATTTATGAGCGTAAATAGCCGGCGTAAATCAATTTTTAATGCATTTCCATTTCCATTTGGTGGCCGGGCAAATGTCAGCAGTAAATTGATGAGGCGACAGTTATGCATGCGAGGAAATGTTTATCGCGAGGGAATTTCTACATATTTCCTTTGCGGCTTGACTTCACATTAAGGATGTGACTAAGGAAGCAAACAGGAGGTTTTTATCTAATTGGGGATAGGTTTTTAAACGAGATACGTATTTGGGAAAGTCTGAATGTGATTACTAATAATATGGAAATTCAAAAGGTCTTTTTTTATTTATTATTCATTGGAAATTGCTTATGATTTCCAAATAAAAATCCATTTACAATGCAGGCAAGACCATTATCGACAGGAAGAATGTAACATAATATCGTTAATCGTGATCAATAATTAATATTATCGATAAATGTAACGGAAGATTAGAGAATTGCTTTAGAAAATCTATACAAAGATTTCCTTAAGATTAAGACAAAAATTAGGACAACTCAGGGCTAAAAATATCCATAAAATATCATAAACAGCCGTAAACTCAGTTCGGAAAGCAAATGCGAGTTAGTTTTTAATTAATAATAAGAATGCACACTTAGTTAAAAAATACATTTTTTGTCAATTTTTCACAATTTTAATGACATTTTTACATTTACATTTTTTTGAAATATCGACTAAAAATTTGTTACTTTAATATTTCCATGTTTTATTATTAAATAATTAAGATTCTAGCGGCGATTCCGAAAATAAACGGCATTTGGCTGTCATTCCATTTTTGGCCAAATTATGCTCTTCAGAAGTCATCAAATGCGGATTTTTGGGTCCTTAAATCGGCATTTTTATATCCTAATTTTTATTCAAATCATTTTTAAGACAATATTTTATTATTAAGTAATTAAGAATTTAGCGGCGATTCCGAATATGAACGGCATTTGGCTGTCATTCCATTTTTGGCCAAATAATGCTCTTCAGAAGTCATCAAATGTGGATTTTTGGGTCCTTAAATCGGCATTTTTATATCCTAATTTTTATTCAAATCATTTTTAAGGCAATATTTTATTATTAATTAATTAAGATGTTAGCGACGATTCCGAATATGAACGGCATTTGGCTGTCATTCCATTTTTGGCCAAATAATGCTCTTCAGAAGTCATCAAATGTGGATTTTTGGGTCCTTAAATCGGCATTTTTATATCCTAATTTTTATTCAAATCATTTTTAAGGCAATATTTTATTATTAATTAATTAAGATTTTAGCGACAATTCCGAATATAAATGGCATTTGGCTGTCATTCCATTTTTGGCCAAATAATGCTCTTCAGAAGTCATCAAATGCGGATTTTTGGGTCCTTA
>VNKC01003348.1:0-75892 GCA_008042775.1 Drosophila pectinifera
ATCTTAATTATTTAATAATAAAATATTTCCTTAAAAAAGATTTGACTAAAAATTAGGATATAAAAATGCCCATTTAAGGACCCAAAAATCAGCATTTGATGACTTCTGAAGAGCATAACTTGGCCAAAAATGGAAAGACAGCCAAATGCCGTTCATATTCCGAATCGCCGTTAAAATCTTAATTATTTAATAATAAAATATTGAAATATTAGAATAAAAAATTTTTGCTCGATTTTTCAAAAAAATGTAAGGGGTTACATCATTAAAATTTTCAAAAATTGAATAAAATTTTATTTTTGTTTATTCTTAAAGTCGGTATGCAGATTAATTAACCAAATAAAATCTGACAAAGAAAAACTTTCCGATTTGAAATTAAGGCTGTTTTGGCCAAGTTATTTTGTTTTGACTGTCATATAAAAATACTTGGGGTCTTTTGGAGAGTATAATATGGCCAAAAAAATTTTATTCAATATTTCAAGTGGATTTTAAACCACTTGGACATTATAATTTGCTTAAATAAAACATAAGTAAATTCAATTCTTATCACATATATTCAATTCTTTACTCGACTTAGTTGTTTATTTACGAAATAAATGAAAAATAAAAACCCCCTCCATGTCCCATCTTCCACCGTTCCGATTCAACGCTAACATGCGATGGTAATTTGACGTACATAGGTATCATAAGAATTGGCGTTGCCAAATATTGCAAAGAAAATTTTGGTTTCCTAGGGAATTCTGAAAGTTACAAATTAAAATAGAATATTGATAGCTTCAATTAAATAAAAATAGAGAGGAAATCAATAAAAACAGTGTATCCAAAAATAAAATTGTTTTAAGTGGCAATACCGATCTGCTCACGCACGCCACCTGGAGGTAAATCTGTTCGACTTAAATCGATTGACATATATTTTATCGACGTTTCTTGACAATTGATGATATCGGTATATCGAATGCCAAATCGAATCCAACCGCCGAAAAAAGCAGAAGCGACGCGCAACGCGCATAATTTCGAATGCAAACTGACGCGCAGCCCGCAAGTGAAAAATAGTAAACAGTGCTAGTACAGCAACAGTAAATTCGGTCTTCAAGTGCGTCCAACTAAAATTCGGATCTACATTGACATCAGCAGAAGCAGCAACAACGACAACGATGGACGAGTTTACTCAGGTACGAAGGCTGCGCACACAACGAAGCCCTTTGTCTGCAATGCACGAGTGTTGGTAATTGCATCCGCCAATCTCCATTTCCATGGGAATTTCCGTTTTTCAGCTCATGCTCGAGAAGGCAGAACAGCGCAGTCGCGCCCTCGGCATCAGCAATGCCAGCAAATTCCCCCTCTCCGAACGCACCGCACCCGTGGCATCCGCCGTAGAAGTGGCCCCTAGGAGCCGCTCGCCGGGTGTTCAGAGCAGCACCAGTGGCAAGGTCGTGGTGCTGGACAAGGCCACGCTGGAGGCATCGCCGGCCAAGCCGCTGCGCCACTATGCGGCGGTCAACAAGGAGAACATGGAGATGGGCATCGAGATAAACATAACGACAGACAAGCCAATTGGGGTAAGTTTTGTTTATCTACCCCTGCCCCGCCTCGCCCTCTTTTGCTTATCTCCTGTGTGCTGGAATTCCGTTCCTCCAGGTGCAAGTTGAGATCCAAGAGCAGGAGGTGACCGATGACGACGAGGAGACGGCGTCTCCGAGTCCCGCCTTGGAGCCAGTTAATCAGCCTCTGGCGAGACTTAGGGACACTTCCCGCAACAGACTGCAGCGCATGGGCGCCTTGTACTCCAATACCGACGACCTGTCCTCGCCCATCCACCGGACGGAGGGGCAGTTCCATGCGGGCGACGACGACGATATGACCAGCCGCTGTAGCAGACAGCCTAAGCAGAAATTTGGAAAACTAGCAGCTTTGGCGGACACTATTAACCAGTGGGAGGATGACACGGCGCACCACGATGTACACAGACCCATCGATCCGCCGCCACCGAAACCGGATTTGCCTAGTCGACGAACGGAGAAGGGACCTGCCCCCGAACCGCCTAGAAAGGACGAAGTCGATGAGAGTGCAAGGACCAAGCAGCTAAAGTGGGATCCCAAGGTACTAAGCTCACTGGAGGCCCAAGGTTTTCAGCGCCGCGAGTCCTCGACCATTAAACACACCTATGATTATGCCAAACAGGGAGAGGCGGCGCCAGCTGTCAAGCCACCAGTGCCGGAGAAATCGACGACGGTCAGCCAGGTGGCTAAAACCTTTGGGCCCTCTGCTTCTCAGCAGGCAAAGCCGACTCCAGCCTCAGCGCCTGCGGTTAGCGTTAAGTCTGGTTTGGTTTCCGGACGAGCAGCCATTTTCGAGAATAAAGCAGGTTCCGGTGGACAATTGCAAAGCAGCCAGCGTAATCAGAAGGATCCCTGCGAGTTATCGCTCAAGGAGCGCATGAAGCTCTTCGAAACGGGGAACAACAAGGCCATGCTGCCTAAGGCGCCCATTGGAACTGCTCCCAGTATTAGCCAGATCAGGCCCGAGGAGGCCAAACGTAAGTAAGCTGATGCTTTAATTTTAGAATTTTACATTAAATTGGGTTTAATCTGATTAAACAGCACATGTTGCGCCTGTGCATCCGGTGACCGCTGCTGCTGCTACTACGGTAACTGCTGCAGCTAAACCCAAGCCGGAGAACAAGCTGCGCGATAAGGTAGCCGCTCTGGTGGCCAACGCGCAATCCAGTGCTGAGAACCGGGTCAAGGAAATCGATCGGCAAAGACAGGAGGATATGCAGATAATCTCGAATCGCTATAACAAGCAAAAGGAACTCTTTGACATCCAGCCATCAGCCAGTGTAGTGCCTGCGCCGGTTCCTGCACCTGCGCCAGCTCCTAGTAGATTGGTGCGTCCCATGCCGCCGCCTCCACCACCGCCCATTGCTGGACTTTCACCAGCATTGGCCAGTAGCAAGAGACGTTCACGTAAGCGACTAAGCCAGGGAATCCTAGAACCTTTTTGCTGATATACTCGTAATTTCAGCTGGTGATGCGCCCATCACTGACGAGGATTCTAAGCGAGCTCGCAAATCTCATTCCGATCGTCTGTATCCGGCCCTGTCAGACCTCGATTCCAGCGGAGACAACTGCTGTGCCACCGAAACAGCCTCTGCCACTGATGACAGCCACCATCTAGACGAGGAGGAAACGGAAAGGTGCGCTGATAAATGCTACTCTTGCTTACTATTTCTGCTCTGCATTGAGTAACATTCCAAGACTGATAGGCATAAGACATTCATAGCTTTAAACCCCAACACCCCCTAGACAAGACCAACAAAAATAAAATCGCAATCGCTTGCTTAACTAACCGCTTATCTTTGATTCGTGCAGTTGCATGGATGATTCGGAGGACCAGTCGCAGACTGAGGACAGCAGCGCCGGCATGTGCAACGGCAGCCTGGGCCGTGAGATAATGAGCGCAGTCCAGCGTAACGAGGCGGAGCATCAGCAGTATGTCAAAAAGGTAGGCGAACAGGTAGAAAACTTGCAACCCAGCGGGCGGTCACCATTAATCTCCTTTTCATTTCTTTCAGACGGTGCACTATGCAGACCAGGACATGTACTATAGCCACGATGCTCAAGAGGACAGCTCTTTGAACTCATCACAGGTCTCTGGTATGGATGACTATCTGGATCAGGCACTGGGAAAGGATTATGAGAGCACCCAGGATGATGAGAGCTTCAGCGGGGACGATCAGAATGCCAGCCGACTGTCTTTGGGCGTAAGTTTTCCCATAATTTTGGTTTGAAATCAAACAATTTCATAGTAATTTTTTTAGCAGAGCATGGGAACCACGGCCTCAAACAGCTTCTCCTTCCGAAAGAATCCAGCCCCGAGCACTTTCTCGACCATCGATGAGCACTCAGAGATCATGGACGTGCAGACGCCGCTGCCGAATGGAGCACAGCCGGTGAAGTCAGAGTTGAGCGTGAACCAGGACAACGACAATTTGGTCACCTTAGTGCATACTGTGAGCTTCTACCGCCGCCAGCAGAGTGCCAACGTTAGTGAACTTATTCCATTGGATTTTACAGACTGTTAGTTAATTCATGGTTCTATTTTAGAGCTCCAATTCCACGCCCGTGCGAAAGATCTGCCGCGAACAGCAGGTGATGCGCTCAGCTCTTGCGGGCGACTGTCATGCCAAGCACAGACTGGAATATGATTCACCGCAGCAGCAGGGCGAAGTTGGTGCAGCCAGTATGGACGATCAGACGAATGAGGACGATGTGCAGGCTCAGAGCTCGCGCCATTCCAGCGAGGCCTCGCAGTCAGAGGATAAGATCAAAAAGCTGCTGGGCGAGGTGTGCAAGCAACAGCAGGTAATCGGCCAGGCAAGCCAGGCTCTGAATCTGTGCGCGGCCACCGTCGAGTTCTCCGGATCCACAGAGGCCGTGGAGGCAGAGCGATATCTTCTACTGGCCAGTAAGTGTTTGGTTTTTTTCACTGGTTTTTCGAAGCATTTTGTAGAATAAAGATGGATAATTCGCTTAATCTCCTTGCAGGCCATCGTCGTCAGGCCTGTTTGGACGAGGTTCAACGTTTGAGGGTTGAGAACAGCATGCGTCCCGTGGGTGCACCCAAGGAAAAGGGACTACTGACAGTGAAGGACATTACCATTCCCCTGCGCCAGGAGTATGTGCGCAAAATGGCCTCTGGCAACATTAATGGACATCATCTGGTGTGCCTGCTGAAGTACAATGAGCACGTACTGGCTACCAAGACAGTGCCAACGATGCCTGGCCTGTTGTCGGTCAAGTTTCCTGATGTCCTGCAGCTGAACAATGTGTATGCCGACTTTCGGGTAAGCAATTAAGCTGCTTTCATGGTATATATTATGCTTTAATATGGTGTAATTGGTCTGTAGATCACGCTAGAAATCTATGGAATGCTGGCGCAACGCGATCAGCTGCCCCACGAGCTGAAGTACCACATCAACGTGAACAAGAAGGGCGGTGTAAAGACACCCAAGAAGAAGGGTGGCGAGAATCGTCTGGTAATGCCGCCGGTGCAGAGTCCGGCCGGGCCACATGTGGTGCGAAAGCCGCAGTTGGTGCAGTATGGCTTTGCCATCTTCTCTCTGCGTGAAATCCAGCGCACCAGCTGGACGCTGACCCAAGTACTTGGCGTCAGTCCCCTGGAGGGCGTTGTCCATATGAAGGTCAACTGCGAATTGTCTGTGAGCGTGGAATACAAGGGATTCCTCACCATGTTCGAGGACATTTCCGGCTTCGGTGCCTGGCATCGCCGTTGGTGCTATCTGAACGGCTCTGTGCTCAACTTCTGGAAATATCCGGACGATGAGAAGCGCAAGACGCCCATGGGCAGCATTGATCTGAATGCCTGCAGCTCCCAGAAGGTGTCAACCGCACCTCGTGACATTTGCGCCCGCCTTAACACCATGCTGCTGGAGTGTGAGCGCCCAGCGATGGACACGGACCAGGAGTCGCTGATAATCGTGCCCAACGGACACACAACCACGGTACGACATCTACTCTCCGCCGACACGAAGGAGGAGCGCGAGGAGTGGTGCGCCTACTTCAATAAGGCGCTGACACTGCTGCGCGCCTGGGGAAACACCCACTAAACCGCTGACCCACTCTTGCTCACCAGCCAGCGATTGCAATTGCCGTGAGTAGCACGGACCACGAGACACTGACACCGAACGAACGGGCGGGTTGTTTAAAGTTTTCTCTTTTTAAGTTTACTAACTTTACTACTTTTATCGCGTTTGTCTTATTTTTGTTTAATGTTTCCAATTCAAATTAATCGTATTTCGTATTCGACTGGGACACTCTTCCGTGTTCGCTGAGCATAGCGACAGAGTATGGTTTGGATATAACTTTAAAATTGTAGGTACATTGCATTATAGGATGACTCGCTAAATATATATATATTAAATGCATGTAAATCCCAGTAAAAAAGGCTGCCGCCTGCACTATACACTGAATTGTTATTGTTTATTGAATACTATTATACACGTACACTTATACATTCACATACATATATCGATTTGCAAGAACTCGTGGCTATAAAGGAAGTAGTGGCTACGTGGCTTCCGTGTGTTAACTATCATTGTATCTTAGACCGACCGCGTTCCGAATCGTACATCAAGTGAGAGTTAAAGCTTGCGTGTTATCACGACGCCGACATCCGGCTGTTCTAGTGCCAAACTCCGCCGCGGCACCAGGTAATCCGTTGCGGCTGAACGGCTCGCGTTGTTTTTTCTGTACTGTGTAGGTGGTTCATGTCAGGTAGTTCAGTGTGTCCTTTGTTTTGTTTCTAATTTGCCATCGGAATTGACTCTAGTTTGGAGATAACTCTTCCTTACGTATATGTATGTTAGTTGGCCGTCGTCGGCCTAAAGGCTATCTACAAAAAGTGGATTACGCGTTGCCTTCTTCTTTTTGAAATTTGAGTGTGGGTGTCCGCTAGTTCACAACACTATCAATTGTATAGATATATATTCTTCATATAGGTATATAGTATATATATAATATTGTATTTGACTTGAATATCTGCTGTTAGTTGTAAATTCTCCAAAATTATTACAGTTTGCCAGATATGCAGGATATACTTGTGTGTACTTTGTACAACAGTAGCGCGCCGCTCTCGCTGGATCGGGTGTGGAATCTATATATAGATATATATATGTAAATTATTTACACAATCTCGAAGGCGGAAGGAAGGAAGGAGGGAAAAATTGAAGTCGAGAGCCCGCCACCGCTACTGTTCGGTAATGCATTCGCTGGATTTGGATAGACACTGCCTCAAACTGCTTTGGATAACTCCCTATAGCAATAAAACTGTCAACATTCGCTAGCATATTAATGGGACTAGGCTATGTATATAGTATATAATACTGAAGGATACCTCCATATATATGTATGTAACACTTGTCTGTGCTCGTGTCTCTGTGGTGGTGCAGTGCAGTTCGCAACGCAAATATAAAGCCGAATTTCGATGCAAGTCTTGGATGTTGCTGAATTGATATATTCATTTATAACCTAAGCACTAAACCTTAACAGTTGCCAATATATAAAATTGAAAAAATAATGCACTAAGCTTACTTATATTCGTGTATGTGTTTGTGTTAGTGTTAGTGTTCGTTTAGTGCTCGTGTTCGTGTTCGTGTTCTTGTTCGTGTGTGTGTGTGTGTGTGTGTTGCTAAGCACCTTTAATGAACATTTTAAAATTCAACACTTAAGGCTACAACGGAATGTACAGTAAACAATTAAATAAATTAAACAGTAAAACGATATGCGTAGAATACTATACATAAAACACAGCCACTGCCGGGTCCGGCGGCTGAACTAGTGTCCCAAGTGCGGGTCCCTTACGGATTGGCAGCTACACCCGCTGAGGGGGCGGTCACCTGGGCATTCTGACGCCGCAGATCCGACTGAGTGGTGGCCGTTATGATAGTGCCCACAATCAGCATCACAGCCATGGTTATGTTGGCGGCAATATCGCCGAACGAGGTGAAGAGCTCCGAGTAGAACAGGGTGAAGCAGATGCCAAAGGTCTGGGCGGAGGCGTTCAGCAGCCCGGAGGAGGTTCCCTCGGGCTCCGGGAACGTGAGCTCGGCCCCGAACTCAAAGCCCACCGGCAGGTAGCCAGTCATAAAGAAGCTAGAAATCAAGAGAGGTTTTTCATTGGGATTCATTTCTTAATTTGGCTAAGCCTTTTCGAACAGAGAGTATATAACTTCAGTAGCTTAATATATAACTTGCTTTAATGAAGGTCCTATGTAGAAAATTGCTTAACGTAAAAGTATAAAATAAATAAAAACATTTTTAATAAAATAATCATGGGAATTTTAAAATAATATAGTTGGCTGAGAATGCTGAACCTCTGCAACATATATGTGTTGCCAGCACCAATGTGTGCTGCTCAACATGTTCCTAGGAACATTTGCCATTTAATTTTCAACTAATTGATTATTATCATAATAAACTTAATACTTAGGGATCATATTGGACTCACCCCAGCAGCGAAGCTGTCAGATAGACCACCGCAATGTGTCCCGTGTCCAGGGTGAAGGTAAAGATCCACATGCCCACCATGGACAGCGCATAGACCGCCAGCGTCGTCTCCCTGGCAAGAGGGAGAGGTGGAGAGAACAACCGCAGTGAGTACCGCTCATTAAACATCGAGTGCCTCCCATTCAATTAATAACAACTTCTGCAGCTGCCGTACCGAAACTTTCTCAAGCAGCCGCCACTCGTGGCCGGGTGCACACGGCGTATACGTAATGAGTTCGGCCCGTGGCCTGGAAAGGCCTTCAGCTGTTGATGGTTGTACTTACTTGAACTTATGCGTCTTATCCAAAACAATGCCAGAGACCACAGAGCCCAGCATTCCGGCCAGCACAATGCTGAGGCCAATGCGTCCGGCGTCCACCTCGTGTCCGGGATAATACTTGAGCACCACCTGTAAACAAATCCGCGTTATTAGCGTTATTAGCCACCATTAACCGCTCATTAAGCGAATGGGCTTGAACTCATACCGGATTCAGGAGCGTGGAAATGGCATAGAAGACGCCCACATTGATGCCGTAGGAGAGGAGCAGGAAGATGAAGTTCCGGTTGGTCATCAGGTTCTTCAGCGACTGCATGAAGCTGACCTGCTCGGCTTCCGAGTTCTCCAAGCGCTGGGCCTCCTCCTGGGCGGCGGATGGGGGAGTGGGCGGTCTGTCCTGGAAGACTGAAGGAGTATGGCATGCCAGGAGAAAGTCTTCGCAACTTCTTCTTAAATTTAAACGGAATTTACTTACAAAACACCATCAGCACGAGCAGGATGCTGGTGAGTCCGGCCACCAAGTAGAACATCATCTGCAGATCACGCCCCACTGTCTCCAGATCCGGGGAATTTGGCACCAGCATGGGTGGCAGCACAAAGCCAACGGCCACGCCCAGCTGCAAGAAGAGGGATGAAGGCGGAGTTATCCTTTGAACACACAAGTTGCTTAAAGCGGAATCTGTTTCCGGATCCGTTTCAGCCTCGGAATCCGCTGGCATTTCTGCTGCGCTTCCGGACTTTAGCCTTCTCTCCCCGCCAGACCCCTCCTTGTCCGACGTTATTTACGCTGCAACTGTGAAATTGATTTATAGTGGGCAAGACCCTGCTTGATATCCTGCTCCAAAATCCCTTTCCATATCTCAATGCCCCATCCGGGCTGCTCTAGATGCTTCTATGTAGCCTATGTAGCGATGTGCTTTTTTTTTGTTTTCGTCAGAGTTTGTGGCGTTGTTCCAAGGGAAAAAATAGATGTACACCCCGGGCCCGGCTGTGACAGCTCCGCTTTTTTCCGCACACGCCATTGCACAAAAGTTGAGCCATGCAATTTTTAGTTATTTTCCTTGATTTTTTGAGCAAGGTTGCCCCAGGGTATCATAAGGATTACGTGGGGGATACCTGGTTGTCTGACAAGCTTCAAAATAAGGATGATAATTGGGAATCAAGACCTGAGCCACAAGCAGCCTCTTCTTTGTATTCTACTTCATAAATATAAAATGGCATATTATCTATAACAGGGTATCCCTCGGGGGGTTAATCTCAGTTACTGGCTCTATGTTGTTTACCATATTGTTTTGCGCCCCTATAAATTGGTTTTAGAGGCGGTGGCCGTATTTAAAACCAACTGGCATGTGACAGTCAGGAAAATAAATTGCACCCTAAAAGCGCCTTTAAACAAATTGAGATAAATTGTGCTTCAAAGAGTTGTGCATGTTAAAGCATATTTAATTACATCGAAGCGAGGTTCAAATAGTGACAGCCCCTGAATTACGTTATTCCAATTGAATTGAAACACCTTCCCTTTTGTATTGCAAATAATTGGCTGGACTCGAATTGTTTTCATTTAAGCAAACAACAAAGGGAACACCACCCAAGTGAACGCAGTTCAGCTTCACACACAATAAACCAAAGGAAGCTCTCCTCTTTGCAATAACAAAAGGACGAGCTGGTGGAGTGGGTGGATGGGGCGCTTCGGAGATAACCCAAAAAACCTTTGGCAGTGTCGTGACCAAGGAGACCATCAGACACCCATAACTGCCGGTGGCCTCGACTCCGATCTCTAGCTTGAGCCACCCTTTTTATGGGTAAAATCAGTCTTTATATTTTTACCTAATGAAATCTTATTATAAATGCTTGTATCCGCTAAACTACGGAAGGATCCTAGAGATTTTCTTGTTAATCTAGGTACATCTGGGAAGAGTGAAGAATTTCCACAGGAGGAAAATCCAGTATCCAGTATACCAGACATGAAACTAAATTTTGTAGGAAAATATATAGCATCCCTAGGTTACCTTAATTTAGACATCAAATAAATCATTCAAGCTAGATATTTTTTATACAATGAACACTTTTACTTTCTCATTTATTTTTGTCCCCAGAGGAAACCAATTAAATTGAATTCGCCCGTAAAATATAAATCTAGAAACCCGCCAAGCTTTGTCCATATTTCGGTAATTTATACCAATAAATGTCCAGGCTGGCCTTATTTTATAGCTGACAATAAATTTGAATAATTCTATTTGATTCGAGTAAAAACAGGAATGCGATTTCGAAATACACGAGGCACGGGGAGGAGCCTCATAGAATTGCAGCAATTTGCATAAATGTATTCAAGAGAGATGGGCCATAAACCAGGCAGATGCCAGGAGCTCATCTGCATTCCCATTGCCCACTCCGGGCTCCCCCTTGTCCGTTTTCTTTGTCCTGGCTATTTGGGCCCTCACGGGTAGACGCAAAAGGACATTCGAGTGGGCTTCGCAGGCTCACAGCCAGTCTGCAGTCTGAGCCTCTCCGCGGTATCAAGAATAAATATTTGAGCCGCCTGGAGACGGGCTGGAAAAAATCGAATGCCGCGTCGTCTGAGCCTCGCTCGGTGCTCGCCATGCCATTCCGGAATGGCATTCGCACTCTCACTCGGCCCTGGTGAATGTTATTTTCGACTTGGCTGGCTCAGGGAACTCGTTCCGGCCGTGTTTACATGACCATCCGGAAAAAAACAACGGGCAGAAAAAAAACTGGTGGAAAAGAAACTGTGTGTGCTCAGCACTCTGGCAACAATGCTCCTCCGCCAAATCCGCTTCAGCCCGGCTCAGGCAGCCAGGGAATCACGGCTTTGGGGCCGGGGGTGGCTGCGAGAGAGCGCGTGGTGCGTCGTCCTTGCCAGATAAGCCAGCCAAGGCGATTGGGCAAAGGCAGGAGCCTCCGAGGAACGGAGGGGTTGGCCCATTCAATGTCACACGGTATGTGGGCCATCTACGTGGCCCCCGCTGGGTTTTTTATGAAGGCTCGTTCTTATTTCGGGCACAAGTTCGGCTTGGCGTTTCGACAAGAGATTAACCGGGGCTGGGCCTCGCCTTCGGGCCCCACGCCATTTGGCCCGAAGGCGTCCCCCGCCATCCTCCTCCATCCTCCGCATCACGTAGACCCACATTGTCACATCCCATTGTGACTTCCTACCTGTGACAGGCGGAAATTATAAGCCTTTTCATCTGCACTCGAGTGAAAGGCAAATATGACAATGCCCCCACAGGTGCGTCTAGGATGCAATGTGTCTTGCCCCTCGCCTGGATCTCAGGGGAGGCGGGAGGCGGTGCATGTGGATGTTCGAGTCGCATATTTGCACTCACCTGCACATACCTGCCGCCCGATGCGCAAATGCTCGTAAATCAACATTCAGAGCGAGCGGCAAAGGCCCGCCTCTCACCTTTCACCTCTCATTTCCCAGGCCCAGGACCCATTTCCCCCCATTTCCCACGGTTCCACTTTCAACTGCCATTGCCATTCATCACCGCCGCACCTGACACTGTTGGCTAATGGCTAAGCAAGCGGCCTAATTGTTTTGCGGTGTTTAGGCCCATAACCTGTCCCGGACAGGCATAGCACTCTCCTCCTTTTTGATACCCTTTAATATGTGAATATCCCCCCTGGAGAGACTGGTTCCCACTAGAAAGCTAAATTCAAGTCAAAAATAAATTCATATTTACATATGTCTATATAAGGCAAACTAAACCACAGTCTCGTTGCAATAATTATAATGCTAAACAACATTTAACGCAAACTTTAAGTACTTCGATTAGAGCCGATGATTGTGCATGCCAAAATCGATTTTAAATCGATGAACTAGTTTTTCCAGCTCTGTCTTCGATAGCAAAGTCCGATTACACTTTATTCAGCTCCTAAGCTATTATTATCTAATTTCTCTAATGTTTTACCTTTATTAAACGTGTAATTAAACCATTTATAGTTATTCTTTATTTATGAAGCCTATTGGCATTTTTGAATATCCTTATAATTCCAACTTCCTCTTAAGCCCCCTTTCAAGCTAATGCATAATGGATGCAAATATGTGGCTTAGTTCCAAGAAATACCTGCCTGCACCACAGACACCTTGCTAATTAGTTTATGGTTTACAAAAACATCAGCTTCAGTGGCTTATGACATTCTGAGGTTCCTGAATTCTCAAGAATCAAATAATCAACTGGTCGGCTGACCGCACACACCTCCTCCGCTCGGGCCGAGCACTTGCCACCGCATAGTGCTTGGCACCTAGTCCCAGATTTAGTTCGTCTCCTCGTTGACATTTCAGTTTCAATTGTCCAGCGCCCCTGAGGATGAGGAGCGTGAAAGGTATCCATCCAGGCAATCACTTAGGCGCTGCTGAATATCGGAGAGGTCATTTCGTTTTGTTTGCCGCCGCTGACTGCTGAATAAATTGAGTCCGAGTGGCCCAGATGCGGATGCAGTGCGCCAAATTGAATCCACTCAAAGAACCCCTTGCATGCATTGCCATGGGAGTCACTGAGGCGAACAGGGGGCGTGGCACTGGTACTGGTACTGGTACGGCCCTGTCGTTGTCAGTTTTGTTGAACTTGCCGAACTCTTTTGGCCATCTCATGATTGCCCTAGGCCAGCAGAGCAGGCCACTTCCGCCCACCGGAAGTGGGACAGGCTCACGTTCCCTCATTCGTCCTTAGTGCATCAATCAGCCCAAATGGCAAGGCCAGTAGCAGCCTTTTCTGTGTTAATGCAAATGCAACGGCTCACTAACTCACAAGACAATGTCGGAGCGGGCTAACATGGCAATTGGCCATCAATAAGGCTTTACTTGGTGCCACGTGGCGTATGCTTGCCGCCTCTTGCTTGCTCACCTGATTGCCGAACACTCCCACGCTGGTGGCCGACGACACCTGGTCGGGCCCGAACCACACGGCGGCCAGTCGGGCCGGCAGTGACAGGATGCACACCTGGGCCAAGGCCACGATCGCCTGGCCGATGAAGCCCACGTAGAAGAGCGATGGATCCACCGAGAAGACCTTGATCCAGGCGCCCAAGCAGGTTCCCACGATGCCAACCAGGGCGGTTATGCGAAGGCCCTGCCAAGGAGACAGGATAATAATAAGAAATTAATCCTTGTTCTTCTCCCTCTCAATATCTGATGAATAATTCCTATTTAATGTACTGAAATTAGTTTCTTTTACTAGAACTAGACTTGAGTTACCCAATTAACTTGGCCCACTTTCCATTATACTCTCTCTACTTTTTGACTCAACTTACCACTTTGTCCAAGAACCAACTGCCTGGGAATATGAGCGGTATGTACAGGATCATATAAATCATGGACGTCCAGTCCACCCACTTATCGCTGATGCCGTAGTAGCTGTGGGGGGACAATGGGAGACGCGATTAGAACGGGGAATCCCCGATGGTTGTGCACTTGACGGGGGGCGGTCGGAGTTAATTTATGCAACCCCATTCATTTGGCCGGCACTGTGCCTGTGCCTGTGCCCCTCCCCAGTCAAGCGGTTTAATGAGCTTTATGAAAACTTTTAATGAAATGTGCGGCACTACTTGGCCGGAACTGGCGGAGCACCCCTCGCTGGCCGGAGCACTCACCGTGTTATTATGTTGTTGATGATGGTGTATTGTATCCACTGCATGGCGTTCGAGGATGAATAGAACACAAAGAGGATGAGCACCGCCCAGCGGCGGGCGTAGACTTTGTAGCCTGCAAAAGTGGGAATAGAAAGCGTTCAGGTGAAAGCCGCTGCTGAAGAAGGCTCGAGGAACGGCTCAGGCCGGGAAGCCTAGGGCCTTGAGGACCCCCAGTAGCTGCAGCTGGATTAACTGGATTAGGGGCAGGCTTACTTACTACTTACTCACTACTCACTTACTCGGCGGGGATGACACTCTTCCCGAGCTGATGTGCATGCAAATGGTTGTACCCGCCCTCGTCCCATTATCATAATACGTTTTCCACCCTCGGCATTTGTTAAAGGGTTTTCCCGCCCCCTCCCCTCTCTCAAGGTCGCTATTTAAGCCATTGATTGCCAAAAGTTGGGGAGTCAACAACAGCTAGAAACTCAATGATACGAAAATTGAGTGGGCCATAGATAAAGAAGCCTTAATACTCCGTGATTTTCTAAAGTTTGTCACACAAATTTTGCTCTATATTGGTTTTATTTTAAGGAAAAAGCTTACTTCTAGTTTAAGTCCGCTTATGGGATTATGACACTGCATTTTGATTTTACTAAATTGAGTATTTCCTGAAGGCTACAATGTAGTGTGAAAATTCTATTAGGAACTTTCAAATAGAGTCATTAGAATTTGTAATTAAATCGATATCTATATGTTTAATTTCGCTTGTGGAGTAATGACACTGCCTTGTTGCTATTACTAATTATTCTGAGATAATTAAAGTGCAATTAGGTAGTGTAAATAATTATAGTTAAAATTCATTTAAAACATATTAAGATATATATCTGATTAAGTCTACTTATGAGGTTATGACACTGCTTTGTTAATTTTACTAAATGGAGTATTTTCTGAGATTACTGAGATTACTGGAGGCTATAATGTAGTGTGAAAATTCTGTTAGGAATTTTTAAATATAGTTATTAGAATTTGTAATTAAATCGATATCTATATGTTTAAATCCGCACTGCCTTGTAACTATTACTAATTGTTCTGAGATAATTGTAGTGCAACTGAGTAGAGTAAATAATTATAGTTAAAATTCATTTAAAACATATTAAGATATATATTTGATTAAGGCCACTTGTGAGGTTATGACACTGCACTGTTGCTTGAACTATTAATGTTTCAATTTAAAATTCATTCAAAATTCAATAAAATCTTGAATGTGTCTGTTAAATTAAATAATTGAGGTTATATTATTATATTTCCATTATAAACGGCCCATTTGAAAATAGCCATATTATCTACACAGATTCGGTTCGATTAATGGCTTTCAATATTTTCCTTTGAGTTTTCTGCTTACTTATTTCCTCGCATACCGAGTTGCTGACTGGATGGAAATGGAAGCTTTAACTTATATTCAAATGAAGTGGAAAACTGGCTTTAAGCACAGACAAATGCACTCCGGACTTTTGTGCGCACTCACACTCCTCCCAGGGGAGACATTTGTGCGATCCTGAAACCCTATCAAGTGTGTGTGTGTGATTAAATAAATGTTTGCTTCCATATAATACCCGTTCGAAAGTAAAAATGACTTGGTTAAGTGCATTGGGCTATATATAATGGCATGCACTGGATTTCGTGTGCATTGGCCTGGTCGCTATTTATATCCAGCCGTTTTTTGTTCCAATTTGTGACAATTCAGAAGCGACGTCACTAACTTTCTGGCTTGCATGGCATTGAAAGTAAAAAAGGCTTTGATGCCGCTTTTATTTTTTATATAGTTTAAACACAGGTATGGGAAAAAAACACAAATATACACGTGTTTACTATGCACAGAAAATATATTTCTCAATAGTTCTTGAAAATATTGTTGAATTTCTATAACAATTAATATAAAATATGGTTAAGTTATATTTATTGGTAAGACCTAGGTACTTAGGGCAGCTAGATGATATATTTGTGTGAACCGTTCCGGCTTATCTCCTGCTTGGTTACGGAAGAATACTATATATATATTATATATATATATAATATACTAAAGACAAATAAACGGATAAACAAACGGACAGAAAGACGGTCGGATAAGCTAACTGACGAATAAACGGAAAATAAATGGATAAATAAACGGATAAACAAACGGACAAATAAACGGAAAATAAACGGACAAACAAACGGACAAAATAACGGACAGAAAGACGGTGGGATAACTGATAAATAAACGGATAAACAAACGGAAAATAAACGGACAAACAAACGGACAGAATAACGGACAGAAAGGCGACTTTTGAGGTTGGTCAAGAATATATTTACTTTATAGATTCTGAAATATCTTCTCTACTGACTTAAAGTTATAATACTCTCTGCAAGGGATAAATACAAATATTTATATATATATAAATTATATCGTAATGTAATGAATTTAAAGAGTACAAATATGGAAATATATAAGATCTAACAATATAGCTGCCAAGGTAATCTAATTTTTCTTCGTGTCCTGCCACCAGGTATGCATTTAAGGGAATGTGCGGCGCTGTGGCTTTGGCAGGCTTTTGCCAAGTGCATTTGTGTGTGGTGTGTGGTTGTGCGGTGCTCGGATTGCACTGAATACAAATGGCAGCCGCTGTGGGTGTGCACACCTCCCTCCTCCCACCTCCCACGGCCTACAAGCCCAAGCACAACTGCTGCCTACCTTGAGGTGCAGTTAAGCCAGAATGGAGGCTCGTGTCTGACATGCCCAGTGCATGTGCCCATAGAGATGTAGTGCCAGTACATAAATATGTGTGTAGTACACACTAGGCAAGCAAGGCAAACTAGGCAAACTAGGCGTGTGTTTAGGCAATGTAACACAAGACTTAGTGCCAACAGGGTCCTGAAGCCAACTGGGGAACTCAGCGGAGAAACCACTCAGGGCATGGGCACATTTAATGAAATAATTCACATTTGAAGAGAAGTTACTTAACCGCCACAGGAGAGGGAGATAATGGTATAACCATATCAGTTTCATGTTGCCACCTCAATTCCATTAGTATCTTAATCATTTTAATCATAACTGTGCGACCTAATCACCTTAATTTGAAATGGTATTTGGCATAACATCAAATAGTTTTGACATTTTCAAGTGCGCATACGCCACAGATTAAACTAAATTGATATAAAGCTTTGCGAACTAATGACCGATTGGGTGATATTTATTCTGTTAAAATATTAGACCAGATTGATATGAACAGTATATGTGCTATCTGAAATACAAGCCCAGAAGTTTCTAGGCATTTTAATAGGAACTAATCATTTTGTCACGTTTTATAATGATTCTATTCTATTAAAAAATACAACCAAGTCAAGGCTGTATGTATTATAATTCCCATTTAGATTAAAATAAAAAATACTCTGATTGCCTTGTTAAATATTAGTGCTAAGTTAAACTTAATTTATACGGAATATAAATATTAATATAAATGCCTTTAATAAAATAGTAGTTTAATAAATTGTTACTAATAATTATAGCCAAGACTCTCAGAGTTTACCCCTAAAAAACTGCACTACACTACAAGAAATATTCTTAAATACCACCTAATAGGTGGTAGATGGACTCACCTTCGGCTGGGGCATTGGCCGCGCCCACCTTGGCCACCTTGCCCTCCTTGTCCTTGGGCGTGATCATGTCTGTGGACTTGCTGGTGGCTATGTAGGTCTCGGTACTCTCGGGGGCACCGCTGGCGCTGTGCTTCAGATCCATCCAGTGGGTGGTGCTTGGAGGGGACAGAGGTGGCTCTGCGTGCGGTGTGTGTGCACAGGTGGACAGGTGTAAATTCTGGGCGGTTGTGCTGTGGCAGCGATTGCCGCGATCGGTGGTGTCGTTGAGTTGCTGGGTGGATTGCTCTCTGTTCCCGGTCCGGTCACCCGCGGCAGTCGTGGTTTCTTAAGGCTGATTTCCGTAACAAATTCTGCAAGCAACCATAAATGGCTCAGATTACTCTTAACTGAAATTGAGTTACTGCCAGTCTCCCCCATCAAGTTTTATTTTTAACTTTGGCCAACCGCTGGGACATACATTCTGGCTGTAACACACACAATATGGTGGCAATAGGTTCAAGGTCGCTGGCGGATCACGGATAATTATGTAAATAAGGCGGTTATTATTGGCCGACCCTGAACCTGGATAAACTCAGGTTTAAGTCTCTCTAAAGGGCGCCTTAATGGCTGTTTCTTTTAGCCACCTGGAGTGTATAAAACTCTCGTTAGCGTGCTGATCTACTTTAAATATTTCCATGCCTAATGACTGGCAGAACCACCATAAATATTAGCTTGTTCAAATAACACGGCCATAGAGTGTACAAAAAGAGTAACTAACTGAACTAACTAATCTAATTTTTGCTAGTTTGTTGACTTCACTGTCAATATTGCAAATGAGCAAAAAGGCAAAACGCCATAAATCATTTAATGAACCCATCTATGGCCAGCCCCCCTGAGTTCCCTCTGCTGAACTGATTCCGGCTTTTAACGAAATCACTTAATGTGGCTTTTCTGTAAACCCAACAAACGCAATGCCCGATATTAATACGCCTTAATTAGCTTGTTGACTGTAGGGTGATTACACGCGAGTTGTGACATTGCAATTTGCGAGTGCTTTAATAAAGCCATTGAATCAAATTTAAGCACGGAATTCACCCCACGGCCACTTGTTGGCTTCTATGGGGGATGCCGTAGATGCCACAGAATTCCGCACTTTCAGTTATTTTACCTACGGCTTTGGCTTTGGCTTTCTGGGAAAGTGCAATCAGCGAGAGATTGGGTCTGGGGCCAAATAAATTGAGTGGATTGCCGGGTATTCCGATTTGGATTTGGATCCCAGTCCCCTGCTCGTCCGCCTCATTTGGCAGGTGCAAAAAATGCACTTTATGGCTTGGCTTAATGCCATTAGCTGCGGGTTTAAATTGTTTTTCCAACGCAATGTGCCGTGACCGAATGAAAAATTGTGCAAGCCGTTTTTCCCCATTTCCATATCGGCTAATTAGATCGTTTGCTGGCCATTTAATGGATTTTAAAACTGATAATCACTTGAATCAATTTGCCTTCAGCCGGAGGCCGTCGTCATTCGAGCAGAGACAATTGCGATACCGCCTTGGCAGGTCTTCGGAGTTCACAAGAAGTTCGGACCGCTGTGAATCGCAGGAATTTGTATTGTTTTTTTTCGCTTCGGAACACTCAAGATTAGCCTCGCCGTCGCCGGTTGCTTAACGTCCAACACCTCTGATGGCAGGTGGGCGGGTCTCTTCGCCGAGATAAATACTCGTAAATGGAGTGGTATTTCACTGGAACTCGATGATAAGACAGTGCACTGAGAACAAATACTGCCTAAGGTTAGGAGTTCAGTTTTCTCATCCTTGGCTCGCTTAATTTATTTATTTTAGTCCCCTTTGGCAGGGCTTAAAGTGAGGGAGCCTTCAGCTTAGCGTTTTAAGCTTAAGTATTACACTCAGAAAATTATTGTAGCAAATAAACAAGGGTTTAAGCACTTATTTAATTGATTTGTAACTAATAATGTGTAAATTGTAATTATCTTATATTTAATTATATGCTGTGACTAGCAGGAAAGTAAGAGGGAAGGAAAATAATCGAAGATTTCGTTGAGTTATAATATAATCGAAGAAATCGCTTTGAAGTCGATAAATATCGATGTTTTCCCTATCTTATCTCAAGATATTTCATATTTATATCACCAAAATATCCCTGAGCTTAGAGTGTGTACTTTTTATGTGTAATATTAAATATATTAAACTTGGCAATTTTATTTTCCATTGAGTTGTAATATAATCGAAGAAATCGCTTTGAAGTCGATAAACATCGATGTTTCCCCTATCTTATCTCAAGATATTTCATATTTATATTACCAAAATATCCCTGAGCTTAGAGTGTGTACTTTTTAAGTGTAATATTAAATATATTAAACTTGGCGAAACTCTTTTATTTATTCTTAAGGCAGTTCTACTGTTTCTCCTTTTGGTTCACAACGAAAAGTTTGGCAAAATAAGAAAAGAAACCGTAAAGTTTTTCTCTTGTGGATATAGTAAGAAAGTTGTATTGTTTCTTGTTTGGCTTTATGTAAATCTTGGTTATTCCGGCACTTTAAAGTCTGTTTCCTTTGTTTGTAAACAATGTTATGAGTTGTCGGAATTTATACAAAGGCAAGCACTTCGCTCTTATCACTACGAACATTTAAAAGCACTCATTAGTGTTCTTTAGTTTTGATTGGTTCTTGATTTGTTCTTGTTATTTTTTCGCTCAGTGCAGCTTAACTGGGGTTCCGAATCAACGTAAATAACTTCCCAAACGGCCTGGGCATCGGAAATTGACTTTCAGCCATGACACGCACATACACTTTTCATGGGGATTTCGCGGGGCCCATAAAGGTCGAGGTGGAAGCCCAAAACGAGGGGGGGACTGAGGTGGTCTGAGCCGACTTTTAAGCCCTACCAACTCCACCTTCAACCGAGCATTCTGCACTCTGCACTTGCCACTCTGCACTCTCCGCTCTGGGCTCTTTGCTCTGGGCTCTTGGCTCTACTCACATGGCACTCGTCGCCTTTCTGGGCACGTTCTTCTCTTGGAACTTTGACAACTAAGTTACTTAGTTAGTTAGTACTGCGAATAGTGAGCATACCGCCGACGAGCTGAGCGGCTGATGGAAAGAAAGAAAAAACGGAGGGAAGACCCGAGACGAGACCCTATGGAGCACGCAAACGCGAACGGACAGAGCGGTACTGAAACTGATTCCGCAAAGCGCTCAACTCTCGGTCATAAACAGCAAAGTTGATTTGCAAAACGCTTTCGGCTCGCCGCCGCTCACTTATTATTTGTTGCTATTGTTGCTATTGTTGCTATATTGTTGCTATATTGTTGTGATTGCTGCAAACAGCTGATTTGAACAAAGTAAGCCCAATACACTCACTTCGAGTGCCCTGCGATTAAGGAAACGTGTGTGCCTCGGACATGATGATTGTAAAGCCCTCAAAGTGGCCGCCAGGTGCTTGATTGCCCTAAAGTCACTCAGAGTATTCCGTCGTCAGCTTGGGGTCTGTTCTGGCCTTTTCATTATCGCCAATAACGGGTGACAAATATTTAAACACGTTTCCCAGAGTCTGCCAAGTTAAAGCTATGTGCGTCGTGGGCCATGTAAAACACAGCTGGCAGACTTCTGGCACTCACTGTAGGCTGGGATGTGCACGGGACTCTCATTTCTGGGCAACGCCGTAAAAACCAGTCCGACTGTGGTGAATCAGCGGGAATTACGGGAATTACGGGAATTACGGGAATTACGGGAGGCACCTGCTCGGATGAACCCGGGCTCAAAGAACTCTATTAAATATATATAATATTTCTTTGTTTGGTTTTTTTTGGGTTAATCAATCATAATTATTAAACGTTTTTTACAGTCAATTGTATAGTAGAGGCCAGGTTAGGTTAAGATTTTAATTCCAGGTACCTTAATATATATATATTTTATGGATAACGTTAAAGTCTTTTGAAATACTATAAAAATACAATATTATTTGGTGACCTAGTTACAAGAGACTTCTAAAATTAACTCAAGATAGAGGTGTATTTTCGGAACACTTAAGAGATATTTCCACAACGATGTATTTTTGGAACATTTAAGAGGTGAACCATTTTAAATTTGATGTTTTCCCTATAATAAACCTAGCAATACTCTGGTATATCAAATTTATATAAAATGAAAAGTAATTATTAAATGGAAAATAAGTATAAATAATAAGTATGGTTTTATTCTAATTAACAATATAAGAAAACTGAAATATAAGGTGATGCAGTCTTTAGAGAAAAGTATTTAGGTTATAAAATGATTATAAAATAATATAGTTATATACATTAAAATATAATATATATGTTATACTCAAATAATCATAAATAATATTATAAAATAATAATATATATCTCAAATTCTTCTATAAAATTGAAATTGTAAATTATATATAAAATCTAAAATGATTATAAAATAATACAGTTATATATATTAATATAAAATAATATATATATTATACTCAAGTAATCATAAATAATATTATAAAATAATAATATATATCTCAAATTTTTCTATAATATGGAAATTTCAAATTATATATAGGTCAGGTTAAGTCGTATTTAGGTTCTGGCGAGGCCTGGGGGGATAATGAAGTGCGACTAATTAGATATTCTAAAAATGCCAAGGTGCTATTGTCGCGGTCCTTCGTACCAGTCTCCCTCTGTATTCAATCCATTTTAAGATTCCCCTCCCCTCTCTATTTGCTCAGCTCTCCCCTTTATTGCGCTCCCTTTACATATTTATTTTACTTTACATATTTATTTCGGTTTTATCACCGCCGAAGCACGTGTATTTGTTGTCCAGGTCTCTTCATATTTTTCATTTCGCTGCTCTGTGGTTTTATTGAATAATTTGCCGGCGGGCCTTCCACTTCCCTAGTCGGGACAGACGACGGGACAGACGACGGGACAGACGACGTCCGTCGGAGCCGGCGGTGCCCGCAGTGCCCGCAGTGCTGGCGACGCCATCGCCGTGGCCGGGGGTCATTATTCGATTAAGGCAAATGATTATGTTTTATTATTTATAATGCAAATATCAGCACAGACGCGGCCAGGCAGGGACGGCGGGGGTGAGGTGAAAGTGCTTTCGTTTTGTGGCCAGTTCCCCTCAGGCCATGCACTGGGAGGAAAACCTACTGGCTCATTTAGCAACTCAAAATATTGCGTCACAATTGATGGATTTATAAAATAATGTGTAATAAAAAAATATATATATATTAAATACTGTGTGTAAAAATGTACATTAATGTATAAGCTATAATTTGTAAATATTATATTATTATGTATATGTAAATTCCTAAGATTCCCAACTAGTTCTGGCAAAACGCAAGGTTTTAAATTCGCTTTTATCAAGGAAAACCTTTCTGCATATTATTCATAAACTTTATTTGATTATTAACCCATTTATTTTAATATATTAAAGATAATAAGTTTTATAGTTTAAGCTTTAATTTTTAAATATTACATTAGTATATACATATATGTAAATTCCTAATATTCCCAACTAGTTCTGGCAAAAGGCAAGGTTTTAAAAACGCTTTTATCAAGGAAACCTTCCTGCATATTATTCATGGACTTTATTTGTTTTTTAACCTATTTATTTTAATACATTAAAGATAATAATTTTTATATTTAAATTCTAATTTCCTAGTGTAGCTGTGACTGGGATTCTGGACTTATCACCATTTTGTACTTTGATACTCGGCAATGCGAATTTTTGGCGCGACTTCATCTGTTCCCTAGACTCGTTCGCCGATAATGACCTCGTAATTCAAGTGCTGATAAGAACATAACATGACATCGGGGTATTAGGGGAATTACTATTATTAAACGATAGCAACCCGTTTGATCGGATGACTTCCACTGATTTTCCCCTGTAATTTCGAGTGGTCACGTTTCAGGGGCTTTCAGGCTTTAATGGCAAGCAGTAGGCTTATGTAAAGTGAGTAGTGATGCTTTAAACTGGCTTTAAACTAGTTAATCAGGTATCAGCGATACATTGTATATTTCTTTGATTTACTGCCACTCTTAAAAATTGGCAGATGGAGATAGAAATACAATTTTGATTTAAGTTAGAGTTTAATATAATAATAGCTTTAACTTTTACAGGTACAAAAATAAAATCATAGCCAAATGCCGCATATTTTCCGATTCGCCGTTAAAATCCCAATTATTACAGATTAAGAAACTTAAAAAAAATAGAAATAAAATTTTGGCCAATTTTTGAAAATTTGATAAGGGGTTACATCATTAAAATTGTCAAAAATTGGCAAAAAATTTATTCTCTTTAATTTTCAAAATAAATATGCAGTTTAATTAAACAAATAAAAACCAAAACAGAAAAGCTTTCCGAATTGATATTAAGGCTGTTTTGGCGAAATTATGATTATTTTTAGGTCTGATATGTCCAAAAATTAGGAGGTCAAGAAAATGTGAATATTTGAGGTCTTCTCGAGAGCATAGTTTGCCCAAAAATGAAATGATAGCCAAATGTCGCATATTTTCTGATTCGCCATTAAAATTTGAATTATTTGGCAATAAAATACTTTAAGAACTGAGAAATAAAATTTTTGGCCAATTTTTGAAAATTTGATAAGGGGTTACATCATTAAAATTGTCAAAATCTGGAAAAAAATTTATTCTTTTAAATTTCCAAACTAAATATGCAGTTTAATTAACCAAATAAAAACCAACACAGAAAGGCTTTCCGAATTGATATTAAGGCTGTTTTGGTGTAGTTATGATTATTTTTAGGTATGACTATTCCAGAAAATTATTGTATTAAATTATCGATTTAAAGGTCAAGAGAATGTGAATATTTGAGGTCTTCTCGAGAGCATAGTTTGGCCAAAAATGAAATGATATCCAAATGCCGTATAGATTCCGACTCGCCGTTAAAATATGATTTATTTGGCATTAAAATACTTTAAAAAATGAGAAATAAAATTTTTTGCAATTTTTGAAAATTTGATAAGGGGTTACATCATTAAAATTGTCAAAAATTGGCAAAAAGTTTATTCTTTTAAATTTTCAAACTAAATATGCAGTTTAATTAAACAAATAAAAACCAACAAGAAAAGGCTTTCCGAATGGATATTAAGGCTGTTTTGGCAAAATTATGATTATTTTAAGTCCAAAAATTAAGGTATTTAATTACCGGTTTAATTTAGTTTGGCCAAAAATGAAATGCTAGCCAAATGCCGAATATTTTCCGATATGTCGGAATCCAAGAAACTTATTTAAATTCCGGAGTAAGCTTAGGACAATTCTTTATTCCGCCGACGAAATTACAGCAAGCCGGATGATATGGCCAGCTGTGAAATGGTCCTTGCCAGGCTACTCAGCCAGGTCGTCCTGGCATCCCCGCAGCTGCACCCCGTCCCGCGCAAGAACACTCTTTGGCGGAATCAACAGCCGTGCACGCGGCTAATGGATTCTCACTGGGCCACCAGCTCGTAATCCTTTTAAGCCCGCCTCCTAACACCCGTGCACTTCAGCAGCGCGCAGAGCTGCGCCCGAGGGTCGCTTGCAACCTTCCCCGTGCACTGCCCCGCGCCGGATACAGAAACAATTGCATTCGGGCTGCTGCCGGCCTTGTCTTGATTTCACTTTCGCCGGACTGCTGAATTCGAAATGCAATTTGCAGCTGACAAGTGGCCGGCGGACACAATACAATGAATGGCAAATCCCGCGCAGTCCTGGCGCCAATTAGGCGAAGGACCCGCGGAAAGGGAAATATTTATGCGGCCAATTTGAACGCGAACGTGCTCCACACCTCCGGGCCATTTGCGGCTCATCTAAGCTCATCTAATGCCGGCTCCAAATCATAATCAGCGGGAAGGGAGGAGGACGGGCTGGGCCCGGGATAAATACGTTTTCACGCTTCCTTGGAGCGTAAGTGCCAGGCTCGGGATAATCGGGATTATTAAGCGTCCACAGTTGGACTTCAATAACTCAAACTTGGAGCCTTAATTAGCTGGAGTTCTGGCCCATAAAGGTCCTTACGACTGTAATAAATAGCTGGAGATCAATAAAAGCTAGCCGATTTAAGTGAACTCATTTGGGGAATATTGTAAGAAATTCCCTTGCCACACTATTATCATAAAATCTTTATTAAAAAATTTCTCAATATTTAAAGAGGTTATAAGGTTCTATATCCTTCTCCATTATGTTGCCAATATTTAGCATTATCTTTCTAATTATTTAGTTTAACCAATAATGCTCTTTTCAGCTCTTGTTCAGAATTAAGAAGTGAATATTAATATTATTGAGAATATAAAGAAACTCCCTTGCCACACCATTATCATAAAATCATTATTAAAATATATCTCAATATTATTGGTTATAGGGAATATATGTGTTATATATCCATCATCTTTATAATTATTATTTTAACCAATAATGTTCTTTTCAGCTCTTGTTCAGAAATAAGATCTGAATATTAATACTATTGAGAATATTAATAATATAAATCAGAAATCCTCCTGTGAGCCTGATCAATTTTGGTACAAGGTTAGAAATTTCCAAATCAAAGGTGGTTGTTCCTGACAGAGGACATTCAATGATAGGAACTCCAACTCAAAGGAGTTCCACCTAGGGAAGATCCTCCGTATTTGCTGTACATACAGTATATACATAGTATTTCTTTGAGCGGGATAAGTGGCATCCCGGCCCTTTGTGGCAAGGAGTCCCTCCTTTGTGGCTCGAGGGGCATGGTGAGCTGGGCTGCGCTCATTAAGGCGTCCTTGGTGGGGCGGGCTCAGCATTTGTCAGGACCGTATCTTAATCCCCAGCAAATCGCGTAATTATATACGCACACAATGCCACAAAAAGCCGCCCGCCCTAACTGCGATATAATTTCCGCAACATTTATTTATTAATTAAAAAATTTGTGCCATTGACGACGGGGGCTTACGGGTAAGCTAGATAAATTACCATAAATTGTATTTTATTGCCCAAGTTCTAAATCACAAAGAGAATTCATGAGCGGCGGAGGAGAGCTTTTTGCCCAGAGTTTGGAACCTGAAAGTGTGCTACAGCGTACTACCCATTGCAAATTCCTATTATCGGGCTAAAAGTTTTGGCCGCAGCAGCTGGAGCAGCACGAAGCAGGCAGCAGGCAGGAGGCAGCAGGCTGCAGGCAGGACTCTTGTACCCTTTTTACGCCTCGGCCACATGCTGCGGTCTACTTCAGCTGGAGAAGGACGAGACGGCGGCGGCATTTTCGGCCTCAATTATGCAATTCTCGCCTGTCAGGATCTGCGCTGCGATTAGGGGGCAGCTTGGCTCGGCTCTCTGCGGCCAGATGCGTTTTTAATTGCATCAAAGACGGCTTCCGTTTTGCCGGGCAAGTGGACGCCGCCCTGGCCTTGTCAGTTCCTAATTGGACATTTGTAATTAACTTCAGTGGCAGTCACTGGCGATTCGGTTTTTTATTCCAGCTTCGTCTGCTGCACTTCCTCCCCCGGCTCATTATTCACCGTGCAGTTGGCATTTAATGCACTTGACTCGGGTCCGGGTTATTTATGTGCCGCTCGTTAGTTTTCGGCGGACTCTTATTTATTGGCTGCCCCGAGGTAGCTGCTGGACAAGGTCGGATTTGGTTTTTTTAAGCTCCTGTTCGTGGACACCCGTCCGCCCCTGACTAATGGCCCCCAACAAAGGGGTCGGAAGAGTGTCTCCCGCTTGTCATAATTAAGCCAAGCGGAGCGAGTGCAGTTTGTGGTCAAGCTGTGACTTGGCCGCCACCAGGAAGTGGCCTAGTTTGCTTCCCAACCAAATCAATAATTTCCGCCCTCTCCTGGCCCTGCTCTACTCCCGCCAATAGCCCATTAAAGTTGCATGTCGCAAGGGGGGAAGGAGAAAGCCCTCTTTCTAAAAAGTTGGCAATCGACCTGTTCGATAAATAGTTTGAGGTTGACTGGGCCAAGTGGTAAACTCAATTTGTATAGTCTGGCAATTGCAGGGGTCGTATCTGGAGCAGGGAACATTCTGCAAAGTTTGAGACAGGTCCCTGGATCCATTTAAGCTCTATTCACAAGTTTGATTCCTTACTTTTTGTGTAAAACTATTCCATTTAAGAACCTGAATTTTAGACTTGTGTTAATAATTGGCCTTCCTTTCACTCTTTCTTTTTCCCTCCAAGGAATCAGTTTTCTGAAGGCTAAAGGCTAATTACTGTCCTGTGTCAGAGGAACTAGAATAAAGGTTATTGCTGATGTTTCCTTTCACTGAAGTCACTGAAAATTAGTTCTGTGGCACACTGTTTACTTTAGAACTTACATTTATACTTGACATGATAAAAAAACATGACAAAATAAACATTTCTATCAAGTCAAGGAACTGAAGAACTAACCTTTTATTGCCCTCAACAGAAGTAAACTTTATTACTTAAAAGTAAACCTATAAAGTTTTGTTAACTTTATGTGCCAAATAAAATAAATATGATTCCTGTGTTAAACCAACCTAAATAAATACATATTCTCACAGTTTTTATATGCAAATAAATAGTAAATTCCTGAATTTACTAGTGTAAGGATTTCTGTCACTCTTAAATGAATGCCATTTCCTTGGATATCCTTGTTATAGCTGAGAATTTATAGCCCTGGGCAGAGTGCACTCTAATGAGCTCGCCTATAAGTTATAGAAGCTAAATTAAATGAATACCGTTCTTGTATTCAAAGGACCTACTTATATGCGGTTGTAAGGTGTCAATTCCTTAATCTATTAGGGTTAAGACAGGCGTGGGCTAAGCTGAAGGTGGCCTGGACTCTCTTCTAAACGCCAGCTATTTCATTGAATATCCTGATTAAAGGTGAGAATAGGTGGCCCTGGGCAGAGTGCCTATTAAAGCTAGAGCCGTAATGAGCTTAAGCATTCAATGTGGCTCACTCGGCCTGCGAGTGTGTGTGTGTGCGAGAGTGTGTATGCGAGAGTGCTTCAGTTCAAAAACCTCCCAAGCATTACGTCACAAGCTCGGGCCGCACACAGACGTGGAGGCAGCGGGCCAGACACCAACACAACGAAAGTGTGGCACGGACGCTCTCGCACATCCTCTGCCGAGCTTTGGACGGGGCCAGCTGCTGTGTGGGTTAAGAGCGGCGGACAGGGGTTAAGCGGGCAGATGGAGATGATGACGGCCCTGCTTCGTCTGTGTTTTGCGATTGTCTAGCTGGGCTGACTGGCTGACTGGCTGACTGGCTGCCTGGCTGGGCTGAGCCCAAGCCGAAACCAGAATGGAAACATGGAAATGTGGAGACACCTGGACCCGGATCTGGGCAACACTTCTGTCTGTTGTTCCGCTCGCTTTTCGCAGGCGAAAAATCAATTTATGGATTTTAGTTTCCTGCATATTTGTTGTTGTTCCCGCCCTCTGACACGTTCGTGCCCCTTGAGCGTCTCAGTGCGTCTGGCAGCTTGTTGATGCTCCAGCAGCATGCCACACTAGGGAGCTGGGTTGCTCGGCACCTCGGCAACTCGCAATTAAAGCAATTTCTTTTAATTGCAATCAAATGAGACGAGAACCCGGCTGCTGCTGCGTTACTTACCCCTTCTCCTGGGTGCCGTGGCCTCGCTCCTTGCTCGCAGGATGCAGGATATAGTCGGAGATCTTCCGTTGGCGCGCTAAAGTGCCGTGACAGTTGTCGTTGTTGTGTAGTTGTGTGCTGTGTGTTGTGCGTGTGTGTGAGCCAGGGTTTTGTGAATGGAACAAAAGAGCGAAACGGAATTCATTTATTAAGAGGGGTTGGGGGTTGGTTGAAACTAGTTCTTGGATTTCACTGGTAACTGGCACTGGCAACTCGCTTTCGCACACGTACTTGGGCTTTGGACACTTTAGATATTTGCTCGGCACTGCAAAAAGTTCCCTCCTTTTCTGCTGCTGCTGCTGCGGCTGCGGCTGCTTCTGCTGCTGCTTCGTCTGGCGCTGCTGTTGCTGCTGCGGCTGCTGCTGCTGCTGCTTCTATAGAGCCAACACCTTGGGAGGAATCGCTGAACAGGACTACTGGAATCCGCTTGCCTCCGTCCATTTTATATGGCAGACGCTTGCGATCCACACGCGGCAATCAGCTGGCCAGGATGCTGTGGATGCTGGGCTCTCTCTGAGCCACCAGATACTGCGCAGGTACAAACAAGGCAGCGCGTTGGTGCCTGGACCTAAGTAACATAATTAATATTTAGTGCTAAGGGCCAAAAGTTGCGAAATTAAATAGACAAAATATATTAGCTTCGAGGGTGGAATATTAAAGCGAATTGCCTGAAAGTAGGCAATAGTTTTTGCGGTTCGCAGCCCCACCAACAGGGTGACTCGTGCAAAATGGCGGGAACATAATGTCGCAGCCACTTGTTGCTTTCTATATTTCAGTGTCTTAGCTTTCCTGGCTAGAGTTCAGTCTAAGTTTTATAAGAATTTGGGAGGTAATTAATTAATGTATTGTATTTAACTATTAATGTTAAGTTTGTATAAAGAAAAGCTAAGAACTTACATAAGATAACTTCCATTTCCGGTAGGGTTTCTAAATGCTTATAAATAATATATTTCTTTTTTTGTAATTAAAAGTCACAACTTTGATAAACATATAATTATAATTCAGACTGAATTATCCTTATAGAAATTATATAAATACATTTATTATTATAATTTATCATTAATCGCTATCTAACTTATTTATCTTTTTAATTTATACATAATACAACTTAAGTAAGCCAAAATGCAATAAAATTCTGAAATTTTGATCTCTATTCCTACTTCTCAGGCCTCGAAAGTTTGGCAATTTGCATTTAATCATAAAATGATCCGCCAGCTTTTGATTGATGTAAACGAATTACTGCCATCTACTGCCATCGAAAGTGGCGGCGGCTGATGAAATGCTTTCACCGATCGCGGCGCCAGCGAATTTAATTGGCCACTGAATAAACTTCTTTGATACGGGAGATCGGTCCCACGTTTCGACCATAAACAACCGAATATATGTGATATAAACAATGGCTTGGGAGCCAGCACACCTCTTCCTCGTTCGCTCACATCACCCATTCGCCCCGTTCACCCGATCGCGCATTCATTGATGATTATCTTAACGGTTAACATAGGTTCTGCGCATTCCATCTCTCGGGACGATGACGGGAAATTCCACTGTTAAGGCGGAACGGAGAGTCATCTTGGGAGTTTAGATTTCGCATTTTTCCTGCCCTGAACAGCGTATCGTCAGCACAGCTAAAAGAGTGCGAAAAAGTGTGTAAAACACATGTTGTGAACAACAGGCCGAGGCTAAAACCTGAAATAAGCTGGCTCCATAGAGTTGTTATAGAGCACCGAAGAAAAAATAGTATTCTATTAAGAATTTATAGATATATCTATAAAAGGACTGAGTTTTTATTTTTTAAGTAGGTAAAAATTACAAGGCTGATATGAATATGATACCTATAATTCCCAATAGGTTCTGGCAGGAAGGCAATAACTAGTGTACAGCATGAGTATGACCTAACAAGTTCTCCACAGTGTACTGCTTGTTGTCCATCTCAGGTGAGTGTGTCAGGTGCAATGTGCTGCTGGCCAAAAGAAAGAGCAACAACACCAACCACCGGGAGAGGGAGTGTCGGCGAAAAGTACATAAAGTGGACAAAAATAAACTCCGGCAAAGCCCGTCTCGTCTCGTCTCGTCTCGGGCCAGGTATCGAATGTCTTTCAAAGGTAGTTAAACGCTTCCTACTCCACGCAACGCCAAGCTGGTCGGGGGTCGGGACAGGGAGCGGGGGACAATAGACATAGAGCATGCCCAGCCCGCTTAACGACTTTTCCGTCTCTTTTTCGAGGTAGGGTATTCCTCGAATCGCCTGGCCGGCCCATTAACTATTTATAGCTGTCTGTGTCTGTCTCCGCTTTCGCGAGACTTCCTTCTAACTGAACTTGTGTAACCGAATCTGCCGTGGTCAGTCTCCGTCTCCATCAGCTTCTCTCTGTCTCCATCTCGGTACCCCTTCGTCTGACCCTTGCCTGGCTGTAACTCCCTCTCCCTCTCTCCTGCCCTCTCCCGTCTTCAGTTGCTTCCTTATGCATACAAATTAACGTTTTAGCACACGTCGCGATAAGTAGAAAAGTTTCCAGCGTGCGAGAGATGGACAGGAAGAAGAATGCTGCAGAGAGAGAGGGATAGAGAAAGAGTTAGGGAGAGCAGAACAGAATAAAAGACAGAAGACAGGAAGAAAGCATAGAAAAGTACTGGCGACAAGAATTATAAGTATGTAAATGCTTAACCCATTGAAGACCACTGTGCTAAAATACTGATTGCCTTCTCAAAAACAAGGACTCTCAGAATAGACGTGGAGAAATTTACGTCTTAATGCTGTATGGACGTTATAATTAATATTATATATATTAATACTAAAGCTACCTTGAACAGTGAACAAGTGATGACTATATAAATACTTAAAATTAAAGATATAAATAATATGTTTTCCTAATTTACTGTCGACTACTATTCACAAGCATTAATAAGGGGCATCATAAAGCGTCTTGTTATCGTTTATATTCTTGAAACTTAATTAGTGCCTTCTCGCAACAAGCCCAAATAAAATCAGGATTACTTCAAACTTTCATCCTTTCTGCGAAACACACTTCCGGAACACCTGGTCCCTTTGCCATTAGAAGCTCAGAAGGTTAACGGTGCAATCCCTGGATAGAATCGCACTTTCCATGCCCTAGACCCGCGTCGAACTTGAAATCGGAACCCGTTCCGCTGCAATCCCCCGCTCCCCCGAAAACAAGTTCTACCCCCGAAAGCTGCAGCAAATAGCAAATAGCGAAAGAGGAACGACGACGAGTGCAGAACAAAAGTTTGCCGCTAAATTTTTGTGACAGCTGTTGAGCAGCGACAATAAAGAGAGTGGAGAGTGAGCGAGCGTGAGAGAGAGCGGATATTCGGCCAATGTTACACTTAAAAAAAATTATACAGGACACAAAATCTCTTAAACTTTGAGACGCCTTCTTAAGCAATCCTAATAAACTGGTCTTATTCAGTAAAACGGTTCAAAAAATGCATCCGTGAACAATTGTCTCAATTTTTAGATTTTCTGAAACGTAGATAACTATTTTGATGAGTGTAAAGCTACTTCGGTAAGCCAGACTCGCAGCTCAAAGTTGGCGGCTCTCCGCTTGCTGGCTCATTCGCGTTTCAACCTTCTTCCACACCGGAGTGGCGCTTGGGCACGGAGAGTATGTGTAATTGCTTTAGTCGTACGATCTTTTACGAACCTCGGGCGATAAGTGGAACCTCGAACCCCGAACCTCCCAACCCCTAACCCCCAGCCCCGAACCTAGACCCGTTGAAGCGCAACCTCGAAGGGCAGCCCTCTCCTCGGAGCCGGAGCCTTGTCCCAAAGCCGAAACATTATAGTGCTTTACCGAGTGTGTCTCTGTGATTGTGTCTGTGTCCGTGAGAGAGCCCTGCATCTCCTGCCGCTGTGTGTGTGTGTGTGTTTGTGTACATAATAGGTCACTGGAGCGTGCGATATGCCCAAAGTGACAGCAACAACAACGGGAGTTAACTAAACATGCGACTCATGCGCAAAGCAAATGACAATAAAGAGCAGGAGGCAACAAACGAAAAACGGAAAGAATAAATGGCAGTAAGGGATCGAAGGGGTTACCAGGTGACCGGGCAGCGACAGGTGAACAGGTGTCAATGTCAGCCAAAAACCAACAACACAGTATGCGATCGAGAGAGTGGACTAATTAAAAATTAGAGTGTTTCATTAAATTGCTTTTGGATGGCAGCCTTCAAAATTCCAATGGTATAATTAAATTAGCCAAAAAACAACACAAGCCGAAAAACATGGGGCTTATTGTCGCAATACAACATCACCAGAATGATATAATTAAAAATAATAATGTGAGAAGCCACAAACAATCAGTTTCATAGATTAGAACCAAGTTACAGAAGTACTATTAAAAATTTATCTAGATGACAGTATCAGTCAAGGAAAAACATATTTTTAATTGCCTTACAAGATCAAAGTAATGTTAGGAATTTTCTAAAGTTTACTGAAACTTTTCGATAAGACCGAAAAATAAAGATTGAACAAATATTAATTAAATAATAAATAAATATAAATATCATATCAATTGTATTAAAACAAGAGCTGCCATTATAATAAAATGTAGATCCATTGCTTTAGGGACATGTACTAAGGCCGAGAATTAGTAAAGCTTGTAGTCTTGTTCGCTTTTTCGATCAACCACTGTAGTTAGCAGTTAGTTAGCCCTCTGGAATCGAACCTGGGAACAACCCCCGAGTGTGGGAAATGGCAGCAAGTTGCACTTCCGCTGGCACCCAATCATTCCATTGATTTTTGCGCGTGTGTGCCTTTTTTTGTTCGTTATTTTCTTGTTAGCGAAAACAACTTTTACAAACTAAATACAACAAAAAGAGAAGTAACAGCCATTTCACCCGTAAATTGAAAACGAACAAAAGTGAGCAAGTAACAGCGGGAAAAAATGAGAAAAATAAGAAAACTGAGGTAACCAAAACCAATCGGACAGCATCGGTTAACAGTATTAACCAGCGACTGGCGTCTACATTGCCGACTTCCGTTCGTTTAAGCAGATTGTGGCTGCTGCACGGGGGGCGGCCGGAGGGGGGCAAAGGTGCGAGGGGTAGAGGGGCAGAGGCAGGAGGAAGGCGGCTCAGTTCACCACAAAAAGAAACTCGAAGCAACGCATCATTGGCGTGGAATTGCTTTGACTAATTTCCCAATGAATCGGCAGTTGCGGCTGCGCCCTGCGGCTCCGTGGCTGCTGCATCTGTGTTGGCCTTACCGGGCGAGTGAGTGTGTGTGTGGCAATTAAAGCTGGCCGGGAAGCGAGTGTGAAACCGTTAGTAAAAGCCACCGTGATAGCGGGCTCACCTCAGTCGACTTCTTTCCATCGCAAACTCTCCACCATCTGTGACTCCACCCGCTGCTTGATAAATAGCTTGCCTTCAAATATTTGTAAGGGTGCACAGGGAGAAAAGTCTATAGAAACTAGAGCTAGTCAAGGGGATATTGGAGTAATACCTTTCAGGAAACATAAGGAAATCAAAGTTAATTTAATATTTTGCTTTAATAAACAACTTGCTGCCGAATCGAAGCCTCGATTCACATAGAAATATGCAAATATTGATTGCTTATTCACAGATATAGGTATTATAGTACCATATCTTAACAGAATTTATTTTTAACTCGTTTCTGTTTAATTTAAATGAAAAATCGAATTTTGAAACGTTAACAAAGAAAGTATTTCTCTAAAAATGACTAGGCATCTAACCTCTACAATCTCTGTGCCTTATCACGAGTTCTCGGTAGTTAGTCATGTCCAAATTTATTTAGTCATATCCAAATAATACGGCCATCATTATATTTCTCTGTGTAGGAAAACGCTGTCATAATTAATTGAGCCATCAGCTGGCCCCGGCATGCGGCATGCGGCGTGAGCCGAGGTCTTTAGCCAGTTCTCCGGATGGTGTTGACCCATTTGCCGCGGCGACCCAATTGCATGCGAAATTGGCGTCTAATTAATCATCAGATTAGTTACTGTAACAACTTAATTCGACATGCCATGCGAATGCCGCGAACAATTGTGTGAAAATTGCACAAATGCAACTCGTGGATACGAAAACATACTTACCAAGCGGGATATATAGATATATAGTGTATGCTGCATGTTGAGCAATGCACTTGGATTTGAAATCAATTTCAGTTGATCAACGCCGAGCAAAATGATATGCAAAATGCTGCTAACGGATTCGGGTTCGGTATATAGTATATGGTATAGATGGATGTGCATATGGCAAATGCATTTTTAATTGCTGCATTGTTTGGGAACTGCATATCATCGTGCTGTGTGCTGTGTGTGTTGCACGGCCTAAATTATCTCCCAAATCCCCAGCAAATCCCATTCACAGAATTTCGACATTTCCACGATTTGGCCTGGCTTTCTGGTTTTCACTCCATAGAAATACCATTGGTGGCCCGCAGGCGTACATTTTTGTATGTTTCTTTTTGGCTTTTGGACAAGCGCTGACCACTGAACAGCGAACACTGAACAAGTGCGTCAAATGCGGCACAAACTCGTAATCATCTTGTTTGGTCCAACCGACCATCCATCCATCCGTCCATAGATACTCTGGCAGACACACTGTCAGCTTTTCAAGTCAACCATTTAACTGGCCAAAAATAAAAGAGAAAAAGCGCCGTGTGCCCAAGAATTTCTCTTTTCCAATTTGCTGGGATTTCTGTTTTGGCCAAATGTTTCCACACGTAAACCTGGGATGCTGGCCGCCCGAGGGCTTCGCCAGATGAAGACGAAGATGAACCGTTGAGCCACTTAACCCATTGCCGCGTAAGCCGTACCCGTACCCAAATGGGTTAACTGGCCCCAATCGATGCACTCTGCGTAATTACGTGCCCGAAATCTACATATTTGGGCGTACGCCATGCATATTTCACTCTGGGTGCAGCCTCATGTGGCAACTTGGAGGCTGCGTATCTCACGGATCTCGTCTCGTCTCGAAGGTGACAACAGACCAACGCAGGGCTGGGGATGGGGGATGGGGGAAGGCGAGATTCTGGCTATCTGGCAGCTGGGCTGGGGGCGGGTAGTTCGTTATCTGTTGCCACATTTGTTTATGGGGCCCAGCAGTAAAAATAAACCGAAAATTCCCTTGATTGCAGTACGAAAGCGAGCGCTCCCAGGCACAAACCAAACACACAGTCAGCCCGGCACACACGCACACTCTCGATGGGAAGTCTGTGCGAAGAATTTGTATATCGCGCCGGCTGATAAGCTGCTCCGTAAGCAACTTTTCTCGGCCGCCCGTAAGTCGAAGGCAGTGCTGGCCCGCTTTCAGTGGCAAAACAATGCTCGTAACTGGCGCGTAATTAACACACAAAAAGCAGAGTGAACAAAACAACAGCAACACACATAAAAAATTAAAGCCAAGCGAAGCGAATTTGTTTGGCAAAAGCGTTTCATGTGCGTGAGATGAAAACAGTGCCTGCCTGCATTCGCATCCATGAGATACACGAGTGCGGAAATGGCCTAGGGCCAATCTCAGTTCCCAAACAAAGTGCACGCACACACGGACACACAAGCTCATCACAAGCGAACACTGGTGACATGGCCGGCGAAGCCTCCCCAGCAGCAGTGGCCACACCGCCGGCGGGCTGCCTCTCCTCCAGCGGCAACAGCAACACCAGCAAGGAGAGCAGTCCCGCCCAGCAGCCGCTCAACAGCAGCGTGGACAGCGGCATCGCGGTCCTGGAGACGGAAACGCCGACCTTGCGGAGGCGCCAGCGGTTGCAGCAGTGCCACCGCATCCTCCAGGTGTTGCAGCGGGACCATCTCAACCACCAGCAGCTGCGCGATAGATTAAGGTGAGTGTGTTTGCACAGGGAAAAGTTCATAGTTCTTCATAACATTTATTAAATATTTCTCTATTAATTATTAGTTAAGTTTGGCTATTAAATTAATAACTTTTAATATAGTATATAAATATATATTTTCTCATTTCTTATTACCTTTATATATATTTATATTTTTATATAAATATATATTTTCCCATTTCTTATTACCTTTACCAAACACAAATCCGTAAAACCAGAATAATTAGGCCTAATCTGGTATTGACTTTGGCTTATTTGGTCTGTTTTTAACAAGCTTTTTTTTAGATTAATCTTCTAGGAAGTAATCACATTCCTATACCCTTACTAATGGCTATACCATATGCTAAAGTATCTGGAAAATATATAATTTGAACTCGAGTGTAGCATAGATCCTCCAATGTATCTTTATAAGAAAATGAGCTTAAATCCTTTAAATAAAAATTCTATCAGTACAAAGTATTTCTATGAAATCAGATCGAGCCAATTTAAGTCTATAATATATTAAAAAAACCTGAGTAAAAACCTGAGTAAAAACCTGAGTAAAAATATAGTAGTATGTAGTAGTCTGTGGCTCATTTTCTCTCCCTGTGGCCAGAACGGAAGCCACTGGCAGCTGGGATTGGCCAACCCAAGCTGTCTTGGGTGCGCTTTGGTGCCCACAATCTTGTGCCACTGCATCGGTTGCATGCATCTCCACTCTCTGGCTGCGGGCGGATATCAATTTATGCAAACTTGCCGACCTCAAAATGGAAATGACAAAATCTCGGGCGCAGTCAGTCAGTCACTCAGCCAGCCAGTCAGCCAGTCAGCCAGTCAGCCATGTCATTCAGCCAGAAGTCATTCCGTGAGTAGTTTTGCGAATCCGTTTCTGGGAATCCGTTTCGACAATTGTCAAAGAGAAACCCAGCAGAATTGAGCAGCCCTCAAATGAGTTGGCAATTTGTTTGGGAAAATGCGTAGTGGCGGGGAAGTTCCATTAGAATGATAATGGGCGACCAACCCAGTTTGGCCGATCATAATTGAAGAAACCTCTTTAAACTTAATAGTCTGTCTGTTGATTGAGGGGTTATGTGAACCTTATTGGGCGGTAAGTGCTCTTTACATGCTGAAGTTCCAAGAGTTCAAGGGGGGGAAAAAATATTAAGGGTTACTGGAAAAATTTTAATAATAAAAAGTATAATAGTTGCTTTAAATAGGAGCTTGATGTGATGCCCAAATTATTTTAAACTCTTTTTTAATATAACATTTGGAGTGTGATCAAGATCCGTTTTAAGATTTCTGTCATTATAAAAATGCCTCTCAGGACAAACTTAGTTTATTTAAGTCTTGATTAATGACTTAATCACAAACACCATTCGTTCATTAAATATGAAGGGTTACTGGAAAAATTATAATAGTTGTTTTAAATAGAAGCTTGATGTGATGCACAAATTATTTTATACTCTTTTTTAATGTAAGATTTCGAATGAGATCCCGATCCGTTTTAAGATTTCTGTCATTATAATTATGCCTCCTAGGACAAACTTAGTTAGTTTATTTAAGTCTCTATTAATGACTTATTAATAAATACCATTTGATCATTAAATAATTATAGACATAGGGCATTCCTGAATCGGGTATTATTATCGGATATTAGGCTCCGCAGCCCGTTACCTGCTCCGCCGCCTGAGGAGGAGTGGAGCCGCAATCTTATCTTGTTTCATAATTAAGTTGATTAATACCAATTAATTGCCGTGAGCTGTGCATGGCCAATGGCAGGGCCAATCGATTCGGCGCTCTTTGCTTTCGGGCCAGCAACTCTTGCCACAAGCCGAGCCGCCAAGCGGACATGTGACTGGCAGCTGCCAAGTGGCATTTGCATTTGCATAAGGTCCGTTGGACAATGCGACTAGCCAATAAATCTGGAGGGCGGAGGAGGTGGAGGAGGCATAACTGGCGGCGGCTCAATGGGGATTTGGTTTCCACCTCCTTCCTCTTGTGGCAAGGGCCCCAAAGCTCCGAGCCGCCAATACGGGCCAGTTCCATTTTGGTTACTCGCCCGCAACGCACACAAAATCCTACAAAAAATAAACAAAATTCGGTCAAAAAACCCCAAAAAATTATAAATATTTGAAATATTATTATAGAGTATTAACCCATTTGGAAGAGTATATACACGTGAAGATACATCGATGGGACTCAACCTCAGACGTAGTCTTGACACTTATCTGTGAATTTTCGTCGCGTTGTCTATATATATGTGGGGTAGAGATACATGTATTTATCACTGGACGCCAGCGGAACTCTTATCAAATCAACAGTCGCCTTATATACGCGATCCGCAATAACGAAATGGGCAAACAAAATCCATTATAATGCCCATATAGTCTCGCCATATATATTGCGCGTCACCGCGTAAACAAAGCCAAATAAAACCTGGCTAAAACAAACTTGTCGCCGCTCTCCAGTCGCTGTCGCAGTCGGAGTCAGCTGCTCCAATCGCCAACTTGAAGATCGTCGTGGAGGAGGCCCTTAGCCTCAGGACCCGTGATCTTAATCAGCTTTGTGGCGAGTAAACAGCCGCGATTTCAGTTTCTGCCTTGGTTAGAGATCGGGGTGATCGGGGTGATCGGGCTGCGGGGGCCATGGCAATTAGCGGGCCGAGTTCGTGTGGCAAACACCTCCGAAAAACCCACGGACAGGAAAAGATATTCCCCGACAAGTGATTGATAATCGTCGTACATAACTGCAAACAGAAATAACAAGCCGAACGAACAGTCAAAATTTGTGGTAATTATTTATTCAGATATTCCCCAGTGAAGTTCACTTCGGTTCACTTGGAAGATTCCATCCTCAATCCAATAAAAAACATAAAAACATAAAACAATACCCAAACTCTAATGCCAAGTGAAGTGAATAACGCGATAATTAAGCTATCTTTTCCTAGAAGCACACACACATACAAGAAGCTATTACTTCTTCAAATTATTTATGCAAAGTTATGCAACGCCCCTTCAAAGATCTCGCTGGAAAAAAACAATAAGTCGATAAGAAGTTTTGCTAAAAGCACACTCATAGACATACATTTATCAACTTTAATTAGTGCTAATCGCGGTGTGCAAAAAATAAACACAAAGAAACACTTAGGTAAATAAACGAGTAAATAACAGGCAGTACGTGATTCAAGCGATTGCGACTGCAGCTAGAGCTATTTTCAGATCCTAACTATGGGATAAGATTTATAGACTTCCTTTTCTCAGTGATACGTGGCTCTAAGAAATTAAAGATTTATTCCCTCTTTAAAGAGGGAAATATTCTTCAAATGCCTTTGTCATTAGCTAGAGTCACGATATGGAAGAACTACAAGATACAAATTTACTTATGACTCAGCTTATTGAACTGCTCGTTAAAGTATTTATAGACGTGATGTTTCCAAAACTATTCTTGCCACCTGCCTGTACGGACTTCAATTTATTTTATTTATTTATGGCTGCATTGAGACTTTCCTATTTAAGTTCTAAAATTCTCGGAATTCAAATGCCCTGCAAAGGGTATAACTGCACGTCCCCATCTTGGTAAATTAAACCGAGCAAACAAACACACTTTGATAAGGCTAAGGCCAAAGTATGAATTGGCCAAGACCACGGAAAATACTCACCGAAATTGAAGAGAGAATGATAAGGGTCTGATAATAAAAATAGTATTTACCGGGCAGCGATTTCTATGATTTAGTCGGCTTGCAGATTTCAAAAGGTCTGGAATTAAGTCGAATCGCATCGTGTGTGTGTGCTTCCGGTGGAGATGCATCAAAATCTATATCGATATCGATATCGTGACCGTGATCGATAACGTGTTTCAATTCCATGCGAACTCCGCAGTGTTTGAAGCGCTGGATGCGCCCCTATATCTCCCTCATGGAGCTGCCAATCAACCGACCGGGGAGCGGGAACCTGCTGCTGGGCCTCACGTCCCTGGTGGGTCTCATCGGAGGCGCCTACCTGCTGCAGTGTGGCGCCCAGTGCCTCGTGGGGTGAGTTAATCGAACGGAGATGAGCGAATTAATGCAGCGAGTATCCATCGGATGCCGCTTCTGTCCATGGTTCAGGTTCGGATACGTGAGCTGAGCTCCAGATGCGCACGTGCGGATGCAAATGCAGATGCAGATGTGAGTGCAACTGCTTGTATATTCAGCTTGAGATAAACACAAATAGAAACCGAAACTGAACTCTCCGGGTTACGTGTCCATCGTTTCGCATGACTTGATTGCGTTTGCGTGTGGGAAATGGCAAGAGAAAGAGCATTTCGCTCAAAAAAGAGATTTGACATAATTGCAGCCATTTCTCCAGCCACCAGCCACCTGCCACTTGCTACTTGCCACTTGCTACTTGCCCCAGCTGTTGCAGTTGCAATGGCTTTCTTTGGGCATCGAGTACGTAGCTTCGCCTTAATTAAGGATTACGCAATCCCAGGCCACGGCACCTGTTTGGAGTCTATGCTGCACCTGTTGTAATAAGGCTTTATCGATGGTCTGGCCCCTGGCCCGTTAGCCGTTTCATAACCATTACTGGTCCGTTGACTTGGCGCAAATTTGGCGCTAAGAACCATAACCAAAGAATCTTGAAGAACGGCCAGCGGAAGTCGTTGGCCAACAAAGGGCACGGGCAGTACTTACCACCCCTCTACTATTCGCATGTTTTCCCTCTAAAAGGCGGCACGAATTGCCAATAACAATTAGCCGGGCCAACAACGCCCCCGCATTGTCTGCCTTTCGTCACCATTCAATGGCGACTTAATTAGCCGTTTTGTTGACAATTTTATTAGCATTACCATTGTGGCGGCGGCCTTACCTCATTCTGAAAGTGTATTAGCGTAATGTGGGGCTCGTAACTGGAAGATAGGAAGTTATAGTAAAGGCCTACAGTCCTACTTCTATCAACCCATAAAGGAAGCCCCAATTTCTTCTATCTTTCTTGATATAAATACTCTGTCTTTTAATTGAAATCCGTCTTGGCACTCGAGAAGTGGCTCAGGAAAGTGGCTAAAACAAGTTGTGGACTTGGGGAAAGTCAGCCAAATGCAATTATCGCTGGACGAGGCTCGGATGTTCTGGGTTTATATTTGCTATTAAAGTAAGAACAAAACGGGTTGTGTTGTGCATGTGGCAAGTGAAAAGCCACAAAGAGTCGTAACTATATGCAAAGTAATAACTATTTGCAGCGGTTGAAAGTGGGTTTAAGCCAACTGTGAGAGTGAGAACCATAACATTTTTTCTGCCAGTGAACAAAGTGTGCACCATATTCATATATATGCTCATTAAATCCGTTTGTGTACGATTTAGTTGTAATTCTGCGCTGATATTGTGGTTAACATGGGAAAATAAATTAGCTTGCATGCTTTTAGGCTTTATCTGGAAATTATTACATTAAAAATATATGGAAAGACTGCCAGTAAATATATAAATACATAAATATTTGTGAATAACCTGTGCGATTTAGGACCAAGTCGTTGATGATCTCACAGCAATTATGGTTAGTCAGTGGAAGTGATACCGCCTTCAGAGTTATCTAAAATTGATGACGCCAATATCAATAAAACAATTTGGTGATTCCACTTAACAAACTGCTCCATTGGTGCCAAGAATTTATTTATCTTGAACTTCATCTTCTGGGAACCCAACCCGGAGACTGAGTTATCAATGAAGCGACTGAGAAAGCTGATTTATATTAACAAAGAGGCCCTGAGGCTTTCTCGTGCGGGAATATGCTAATGGGCACATGGGACTTACATATATTAACCCAGATTCTTAGCACAGATTTCAGGGGAAACTCGAGACACGAGAGATCCCAATCTGAGGAGGTTCCGTGTTCTCCTGGAAGTGTTGAAGTTCAGACTTGGGCTGAGGAAAGTGCTGCCGAGTTGAGGCGCCAATAAAAATAATAATAATTAAAATAAACCCGAATCCAGTCACCGCTCGGATTGATTAGTTAATAAACCGCTCGGAGCATGCATACATTAGCTTCGCCAGACAAGAATCGCGGCAACTCGTTTGCGGAATGTTTCTCACAATTAGCATTTGGAAATTAATGAAGTTCAGGCCAAGAGACTCCGAGCGGCAAAAATATTGCCAAAAATAAATTAGTAGACAAATGAATGCATATGCTAGTGAGGCTAGTGTTCGATTTTGGAGTATTTGTATCTGAGTCTCCCCCTGGCGACACACGGTTCCTGTTTGACCACAATCCCAGAGCCCAGAGCCCAGAGCCAGAGATCGCAGCCGAAGAAAGGCTATAAATCTGCATGAAAACCTGCCCAGTCATGGCTGAGATTCCGCTATATAGATGTAGAGACCCGTTCGGATCGGGGGGAATACTCGTATCTTACGTCATTGACGAGTTTGCCGCGAGAGAGCACCACGCTCTGGACGCTTCTCCCGCTCTCCGCCGCCGCGAAACCGGCATGGAGCCCCGCGATAAAGTCATAGATATAGAGAGGCTATAGCTACGGAGACCCGATACCCGATCTCAGCTGTTGACCGCCGACTCTCAAAGCCAACTGCGCATAACAAAGGCGAACCTTGTGCGAGAAAGTTGTCAGTGTTGCGGGACGCGGATCGCGAATTGGATTTGGATTTGGATTTGGATTTGGATTTAGATTTTGATTTTGATTTGGACTTCGATTTGGATTCGGATCGAGTTGACATTTATGAGCTTCCATTGGTGAAAAGGCGAACGATTCAACGCGAGTGCCATGCCCAGTCACAGCAAACAGAGCGGAGCCACTCACCCGACAAACATTTCGACTACCTGAGAGTCGCACAGACGCTCACCTGGAGCAGGAACAGAGGCCAGCCCAGAAGCAGACAAGTCGCAGATCGCGGGGGAGATCCACAGAATGCTGTTCGCGGCGTCGCTCATCTGCCAGGTGGAGCGGCTGATGTGCCTGCCCATCAGCTTTGCGGTGCTGGGGTTCCTCTTCATGGCCTGCACCCTGGAGGTGGTGCTGCTGAAGATGACCACCAGCGATCCGGTCTTCGGACGTTCCGGCGCCTCTGATGACTGGGAGGAGGACGGCGGACCCGAGGGCGAGGAGCAGATCTACTACGAGAATCTGGAGAACAACTACGAGCACTGGGCGCGTCGCAGGATGCGCTTCCACCAGCGCCAGCAGCAGCGCCTCCAGCAGCAGCACCAGCTAGTGACCTAGTATACGAGAACCGCCTTAGACCTAAGACTAGTAGTAGGCCCTCCAAGTAGACTGAGCCTTCCTCTACACCTACACCTAGACCTACACCTACACCTAGATCTACACCTAGACCTACACCTATTAATGGCGCATACAAATCACTGATATGTTTCATGTGTGTAATGTGGTCGCTCTCTGTTTATGGTTGACGTTTTCATTAAATTGTATTTGTTTGTTTGTAAGCGAAATTGCGAAATTTGCCATTTGAATAAGTTGGGCGGCGATTGCTCAGTGCGAGCACGTACAAGACACCCAGGAATTCCCTTCTGGCCTCAAATTGTGTAAGAACTGTAAGTGACCTAAGCTAGTACTATATACATAGTACAAAGTATTTTAAGTTACCCGATACTGATGCCTGCACTGGAACCCCTATACTGGCCGCTGCTACTCCAGTGAGTTGAATAAACTTGGCTATAAAGCAACCGAACCATTGATTTTTGTTTGCCTGGTCCAACGGGTTTGGCACGTTATGCAACTGGGAGGCGGGAGAGCGATGGAGAAAGTCACTTGCATTCGGGAATTGCAGTGGGGCAGGGGGCCAGGAGGAGCCATTTGAGCGGGAAGTGTTTCGGCGGTGCTGACGGAGCTCCACAGTTAGGCAACCCGATCGTTAATTAGCCAGCTATCTCGACCTTCTGGCCGTTGAATAACCCCAGCTGTTGGCTAGAACTGACCTGACTAATCGCCTAGACTTCGGCTAATACAAAACGTTCTCGGAATAACGTCTGCCTTCCGCCTTTTTCTTGCAGCAAACTAGCCAATAAGAAGTGGAGGAAGGAGGAGTCCGCCGAGGACCACAGCTGCAACGTCTGCTGTGCGGACCTGGACCTGGGCAGTGCCAAAAAGTAAGTCAACATTCCCATTTAGTGGTAAGCAGCATCTTAAGTTATGTGCATTTATAATCAGGTATTCTAATAGGATGACCTTTGAGTCGAAAAACAAACATAAAACTCTCTTGGAATCCCACTTTCTCTGGTTCTAGTTAGTATCTCTTACGATAAACGTTATTATATTATTATTATTATTATTAGTGTCAGTCGGAGAGGTTTGTAGCAGATCTCTCTCCAAGGCTATAATCTAGTTCCAGCCAACTTTATGGCCAAACATTCCTGTATTAAGTACTAAAAACTTGAAGAATAGTAGGAGTAGGTAGTACTAGTATGAGTAGGAAGCCCCGAGGAGTACCGAATCGATTACCAACTATGTATTATTTTTTCGTGTCCTTTCCCAGCTACGTGACATGTCGCACCTGTGGAAAGTCCGTCTGCCGGGGACTCAAGTGCGCCGACTGGCGGCCCAAGGACGCCTCGTGGGAGTGCCAGCTGTGCCAGAGCTCCAAGGAGTCCCTGGCCCACACCTCCTCGTGGGTGGCCGAGCAGATGTCCTTTAACCAGCACAAGTTCGTCTACCCGATGAGGGCCAGGAGCGAGGTCTACATACCCATCGCGGGCGACGGCAACGACAGCAGCATGCGTAAGGATAATGCATCCTGTAAAGTATATTTCAGATGTAGCATACATATCCTTGCAGAGTTCGAGAGCGTCAGCCAGATCGGACTGCCTGCCAACTCGGACGACCGGGCCAAGATCCGCGAGTACGTGGAGGAGATCGTGGCCGAGATGCTGGGCGGCAACCTGGACCACATCAAAGTGGGCCAGCTCTCCAAGAGCGAGAACTGTAAGTACGCAGCGGGCCGATTGCCCCAGATTCCAGAGTGCGAAATGCAGTGAAATTTTAGCAAATCAAAATCAATTGGCTTGGCAACATCTACGAGTCTGGCAACATGTGTGTGGCCAGGTCTTGGCCATGTTGCAGGTGCATACTTTCGGGCGAGCTTTCGAGTGAGAGCTTGCTGGAAAGCCTTTCTCTTGCCTACTTTGTGTCGTTCGCTTTTTAACCAAACAAACTTTGCACACCCCCTTATACACACACACACACACCACACACTTGACTCATTGAAATGCAAATCAGACTTGCAACTCTTCGACAAGTTCCATGCGAAGCTGAGCAACCTGCTCATCAATGTGGAAAACAGTTTGAGCGCACGCGCGCTCCAGGGAGGTAAGTAATCGGTAATCGGTAATCGACAATCGACAGTCACTAATCGATCGAGCACGCACGCTGTAGTCGTAACAGTAATCGTAATCGTTATCGCTATCGTCTGGTACGCTAACTCTGATCCTCTGATCCTGACTGACTTGTGTAGTTTCCGTAGGTAATGATTGGCTTTGAAATAATCTTCAGTGTAATAATCACTGCCTGTAACTGTGTCAGCACTTCGTCTAGCCTTGGCATGCCTACATAACCATAAATCAAGTATATGAATCAATGATAGCCCCTAGTAAATGCTAGTTCTTATCAGTAACCAAAATAAAATGGCACACTCTGGCGCGGCTTTATACTCTCCCCCTATATATATATGTATGTGTACTGTTGAGCCTACTGACAACCAATCTGAGAAATCGCGGTCAGTGTTCATTGATAAGGCCTAAAACAGGGTGATAAGATGGCTGGGCCATTGAAGTGCCGCCAGCATTGAGAACATTATGAGACAACACTTTTTCGAGTACAGGACTTCAGCCTTAAGTCAGATGTGTAGCTGCGATAGGCATTAATCATACGCACCGTTGGCGCATTGCTCACCAACAGGTTCCGTCGGCGGCGGCCCGTAAATTGGCTTAAATGTCTCACTTACACGACCGCTCAGGCCACTTAGGCCTCTCAGGGGTTGTGTCTTAACAGCGGATTGAATTGGTCACGCTTACAACTTGGCCAACTGAGAGTTACAAAGCCCAACTCCGAGCTCCGGGCTCGGAGCTCTCGGCCAATACTCACTATCCGGCCCACTGTAGGGTCGCCACACACAGATACGTCGGCGGCATATTAGCTCCGCCGTGTGTGAGAGCGTTTAGACGCTCGCCACTCTCCGCTCGCCACTCTCCGCTCGCCACTCTCCCCTCGCCACTATCCGTTCGCCGCTCGCCGCTCGGGAATCGCACGGCACCGCTTCAGTTGCCAGAAGCGTCGCGCCGCGATCGTAACGCCAGTCGAGTGCTACGGGCCCGCTGAGAATCTGCCGCGATTTTGGCCGCTTTAGGACGCGTGTGATAACAGGGCTAGAGCAGCATAACTACAACCCAAGAACAAGACACTTGGCCAGCCGCCAGATATAGAAGTTAAATTCCATCCAGAAGATAAGACTTTCGAGTAAACAGAACCGCGCGAGAGAGACCGCATTGGGTTGTGAGTTATCACCAGCCTTGACCCGCCACCGAGTTGGCGAATGCGAAAATAGGCAAATTATAAATAAAATCAATAATCGTGAGTTAAGACAAGGCGACAGACGAGGAAGAGGGCCTTAGTCAACGCTAATAAATATTAATGATCCAAGATTCCCGCTTAGAGCTCTGAATGAATGTGGCTAACCAATCCCGAGATTAACAACAAATTATGAACATGAGGCCTCATCATCGCTCTGGACTTTAAGCCCAGCTACAGTTTATCTTTGACCTTAGCAAAATTAAACCTTTCGGTCACAAAATATAAAACCTTGTGCACCTAACTTATCGTGGGCCATATTTAATTGATCGGAGTTGTCGGCGCAATCTGGAGGGGGAGCACTATCAGGCACAGCACTCACACTGCAGAAGCATTAAGTTTTAGTTATTAAAAGTGGAAAAGTGGAATAGAGCGCTGCATAGTGATAATTGCCGTAGTGATTTCCAGTGAACCCTGAACTTTGGAGTCCGTCGAGAAGTCTCAGTCGTTGCGAGAAGTGATCCGGCTGGTTCTGTCCCCTAGGCTTCTGTCAATCCGTCCAGTTTCTGTGGCTATTTCCAATGATGACTCGCACGCCAATGTATGCTCCGATCCGGACACAAAAGCTATACCTTTGGCTATGACATTTTTTCGCACACCTGAATGACTAACGGAGGACTAACAATTCGGACAGGTAACCGGGTGGAGCAGCGATTGAAACGCCAGCGGGCCTGCAGATAAAGATAGATGGGCGGGCATTGTAACGCAAAGTAGATAACTCAGGCTAGTTCATTATGCGATATGGTATTTACCGCAATTCCTTAATAGACTTAGCATGTCAAAAGAAATGATAAATATGCGAACCGTATTCGCAGCCCGATTTTCAGCCTGAGTGGAGCTATAGGGTAGAGATCTCCAATGGATCGGCGGATCGGTGGAGCGTTTAGGGGAGGCGGTGACAAGTTTATGTTCGGAGCTCAATTAGGGGAGACAAAGCGAAAACACAACTCAAATATTTACTCAATATAATTAACAGCTTAGCCGGCCAGCCGTTATATCAATGAAAGCTCTGAACAAAGCCCAAATGCCAAATACAAATACGAGCTCTGCATTCGACCAGCAAGGCAGCAGACGTAAATAAACAAATAGGCGAGATATCGGCCATATCGGGCCCGCTCGCTTACGATATAGTGCTATATAGATAGAGAGGTATATGTGCATGCAGCATGGACTTCACGTTGGGCCTAGTCACGGGCATGTATGCCGTTGTGGCCGTAATTGTCTTTTACGTGGTTTACGTCATTGAGGTGAAATTAGGTATGGCTAAAACACACTCACACACACTCTAGCTCTAGCTCACACACTCGCTTGCTTTCTTCGCCTTTCACACACTCACCTGGACCACCCCACCACCCCACTCACCTCGCCCAGAAGTAACCGAGTTTTCACTTTTTATTGTATCGATCTTTGCTAACCAAGCACATTGTGGCTGCATTCTGGCTCTCGTTTCGCCTAACCAAGCTCCGTGCTTTACACCTGCTTTCAGATCTGCCGGCCATCGTCAACGGCCACCACAATGGGGCCGGGAATGCCAGCAACAATAACATTAACAATAACAATAACAATGGAGACTCCGAGCTGGCGGACATCTCGCAGACCCGACTACGCAGTCTCATCGAGACCATCATAGCGGAGACCCTGCGGAGCTCCTCCCTGAGCGCCAGCGGTGCCGTCTCGGAGATCAGCCTGGACACGCGCTCCCAGCTGGGGACAGCTGCCTCGGAGCTGGCCAATGGCAATGGCCTGAAGCGACGCCACCGCACCGAGCACTACTTCGAGCCGAAGATCTACCAGGATCTGCTGGCCACGGCGGTGCTGAATAAGGTAGGACAACCAGACTTAGTCATTTAAGTATTCCGAGAGTGGGAAGTAGAAGCTATACAGGTTACTCTTCCCTTTCCTTGTATAAGCCTCGAGAATATGCCTCACTGACCTATGTTCCAGCCACCACCTGTGGTACCAAGTGGTACCAAGTGGTCCCCATTCAGGCCGAGCATTTTGTAAGCCGTGTTCTGGCCATTTCCGCCATCTTCACTGGCTCACTTGCTCAGTTTTCGCTTTCATTCGACCTGCACTTGGGCGGCTTCGAGGCAGTCACCACATCGCAGAAGCGGGCCAGGTTAATTAGTTGCAGTCCATTGTCCCAACCGTGCAGACGTTTAGGCCAACCAACAGTACCAGCAGCAGCAGCAGCAGAGGAATACTAAAATCAATCCCAGCGCTAATTGGATAAATCTATTTGGGGGAAAATCGAAGAAGGCTTTGCCGGAAGAGTTCATCGTACAGGACAATGGCAGATCCGGAGGAGAATGTAAATATACCCAGGGAGTTAGCTCTATCCCGGGTGGATGACGACATGACTCAACCAGGCTTATCTGCCGCGTCGAGGAGTGCAGAGCTTATCAAGACCTCGCTGATCCAGTCCAGTCCCAATCAAATAAGTTCCTCCTACGTGGCCAGTAATTGCCTCTGACGCGGCACTCAATCAATGCGACGAGTGCTGCCTGGCCATCGATGACGTCGCCCTGCAGTACGGATACCGAGGAACGGTGGTCGAGTGTCGTCGAGTGGCCATAGATACATACATAGATAGATGTACCCGCCGTGGTGCCGGTCTAAGCCGCTTAAGGGCTTTCCGCTTTCCGTCAATCAGTTGACCCACAGCCAAGCGGAATCTCCGGGGTTCAACAACACTTCCATTGCACAATGCCAAGGTCGATGGGCTGACAAGGCTTCTGTCTCTTGTCTCTTTGCAGATTGCGGACAAGGAAGGGAACACAAGGCTGTTGGCGGAGAGCACTCCGGACCTGAGTGGTCGCCACATTGACGAGAATTTCAATGCCGAGGCGCTGAGCACCACGTCCGGAAGTTCCATAGAACCGCGCAGCGACTGCAGCCTGACCGATCACGAAATCGTACTGGATGTAAGGAGTATATATATAAAGTATATAGTATACAAATCCTCCTTAATCCTGCATCATTTCCTTACAGAATGGCAAGTCCCAAGCCCTGCAGGGGGATTTGGAGAGGGAGTCGGTCCTCAGTGACTACATAGCCGCGCACATGGTGCCACTGCCGGACTTCTCAGCCTCCGTTACCGAGTCCGAGGATGGTGAGTGCTTGCCCTACTGACTTGTCTACTGGCCATTTTTAAGAGGCTTACTCCCTTTGGTTTCCAGATATTGGATCCATCTCCTCGAGCATGATCGGTGACGGGAACTGGGAGGACAACTGGCTCTTCAAGAAGAAGCGCAGCTCGGTCACTCCGAGCAGCACTGGCATGCTGGTGCCGGCACCCAAGGAGAATGTCCGGGCACAGATTGGCGACAAGACCGCCGACGAGGTCAGCGATCTGTCCGAGATGGGCTCGGACGCCGAGGACAGTTCCCTGGACCTCTTGCGCAGCAACGAGCTCAATGATCGTCTGCTGAGCAAGCACCTGATTGGTGGCCAGAACACGAAGTTTGTGCTGGACGAGCTCGTGGATCGCACCAGTCTCACCTCCCACACCTTGCCGGAGGAGCACGAGCCGGCCTTTACGGAGACAACCAATGCATTTGTGGTGTCTCCGCCAGCCGTGCCAACCGTGCCAACAGTGCCACCGCCTCCAATGATATTCCAAGATGACTCTCTGAATGAGGAGTTAGGCCACACTCCCATTGCAGGTAAATTCAGCCCAAATTCAGGCCATTTCTATGTACCTCCAAGCATTTTATCTCAACCTAACTGCTAAGATCTGGATTAACCCTTAGCCCTAGACCATTAACCCCTTAGATGCTTGCCACCGTCCCCTAAGTAGGCCCTCTGGAACCAACCCTTGTTGAGTAGCTCAGTCAGGCACCTTGTGCGTGATCTTAAAGCATCGCCACTTAGCAGTCGTTTGTGTTGCAGCCCAAGGCGAGACCGAGGAGCTGGCCAGCCTCGATGGCTGCACCGGCTTCAGCACCGTCGAGTATATCGACGAAGAGCAGATGCACGGGAATGTGCCGTCGGTTATTGAGATCCTGGCGGCCATGGCCCTGGGACCGATGCTGGCAGTTCCGGCCTCGGAGCAGCCCGGCGCCATGACGCCCAGTGAGATGCATACCCTCAAGGAGCTCAGTGACCTGGCCCTCGCCGAGATAAACGGCCGCAAAATGGACCTGGTGCACCATCACTCGCTGGACATTATTGAGGAGGAGAACACCGATCCCGCAGAGACAGCACAATGCTCTTCTGTAGCATCATTGACTATTGAAGAGGTGGCAGAGCCTAACTCTCTTCCTGTGGAATTACCAGCCACCGTCGAAGAGAGCGAATCAGAACCACCAGCATCTGTCGGAGATGCCCCGGAAGTTCCATTAACTGCTTCAGAAACCCCACTTGTCGCAGTGGAATCATCTGCTTCATTAGAAGGAGTTCTTGAAAGTGAATCTGTCGCAGTTACACAGACGGAATCGTGTGTGGAAAGTACTCTTCCAGCTGACTCTATCGCCGAGGATCCCCCCACACCTGTGGAAATTGTCTCAGAAACACAATTACCCACAATTGATCCTGTGGAGGCAATCCCTGAAACAGAACTAGTCAATATGGATCCCGCAAATGTATTACCAGTCCTTGATCCACAAATCACTAGCATGGATTCTGCAGCGCCTGTGGAAGTCCTTCCTGAAACACAGCCCACTAATGCTGAAGCCGCCACGATTGAAGAAACTATTCCCCAAGCTGTTCCACCCTGCGAAGTCATTGCTGAGACACAGGCAGCCGATATGGAACCTGCGGTGCCCATAGAGGTACTTCCTCCAGCGTCTGTGGAAGTCTTTCCTGAAACCCAACCAACGGATTCGGAAGCTTTAGCTCCTGTGGATGTCCTTTCTGAACCACAGTTTTTCGGTGTGGCACCCGGAACGACAGAGGAAACTATTCCCAAAGATGTATCCGACACACAAGCTATAGACGTCATCCCTGAACCACAATTTACGGCCATGAGAGCACCAGCGGCAGAGAAAACAATTCATCAAACTGAATTAGTCGCAGTCGAACCTGTTGCATCCGTGGAAGTCGTTTCTGAAACACAGGCAGTCGATATCGAACCGGCTGCGCCCTTAGAGTCCCTTAAGGATCTGGAACCTCCAGCGCCTGTGGAAGTTCCTCCTAATACAATACCTACTGATGTGGAACCTCCAGCGCCCACTGAAGTCCTTCCTGAAACACAGCCTAGTAAAGGGGAACCTCTAGCGCCTATAGATGATCTTCCTAATCCACAATCTACAGATGTACAAGCCGCCGCGACAGGCGAAACAATTCATCAAACTGAATTAGACGCACTGCCACCAGTCGGTATCGAACCTGCGGTGCCCTTAGAGGTACTTTCTAATAATGAACCTCCAGCGTCTGTGGAGGTTCTTCCTGAAACACAACCTGAAGAACCTCCAACGCCTATAAAGGTTCTTTCTGAATCACAATCTACCGATGTGCAAGCCGCCGAGGCAGGAGAAACTATTCCTCAAGATGAATTGGTAGCAGTGGCACCTGTTGTACGCGAAGAAGTCGCTTCTGAAAAACAGGCAGTCGATATTAAACCGGCGGCGCCCTTAGAGATCATTAATGATCTGGATCTGGAACCTCCAGCGCCTGTGGAAGTTCCTCCTAATACAATACCTACTGATGTGGAACCTCCAGCGCCCACTGAAGTCCTTCCTGAAACACAGCCTAGTAATGGGGAACCTCTAGCGCCTATAGATGATCTTCCTAATCCACAATCTACAGATGTACAAGCCGCCGCGGCATGGGAAACTATTCCTCAAGAAACTACTCCACCAGAAGAAGTCGCTTCTGAAACACAGGCAATCGGTATCGAACCGGCAGTGTCCTTAGAGAACCTTCCTNTCTGTGGAGGTTCTTCCTGAAACACAACCTGAAGAACCTCCAACGCCTATAAAGGTTCTTTCTGAATCACAATCTACCGATGTGCAAGCCGCCGAGGCAGGAGAAACTATTCCTCAAGATGAATTGGTAGCAGTGGCACCTGTTGTACGCGAAGAAGTCGCTTCTGAAAAACAGGCAGTCGATATTAAACCGGCGGCGCCCTTAGAGATCATTAATGATCTGGATCTGGAACCTCCAGCGCCTGTGGAAGTTCCTCCTAATACAATACCTACTGATGTGGAACCTCCAGCGCCCACTGAAGTCCTTCCTGAAACACAGCCTAGTAATGGGGAACCTCTAGCGCCTATAGATGATCTTCCTAATCCACAATCTACAGATGTACAAGCCGCCGCGGCATGGGAAACTATTCCTCAAGAAACTACTCCACCAGAAGAAGTCGCTTCTGAAACACAGGCAATCGGTATCGAACCGGCAGTGTCCTTAGAGAACCTTCCTAATACACAGGTTACTGATGAGGAACATGCAGCACTTATAGATGGTCTTCCTGATTCACAATCTACCGATGTACAGGCCGCCGTGGCAGAGGAAACTATTCCTCAAATTGAATTAGTCGCAGCGGATCCTGTTGTTCCCACGGAAATCATGAGTGAAACACAAACAGTCGATATTAATACTGCGGCGGCCTTAGAGATTCTTCCTGAAATGCTTCCAGACAGACCTAGTGATGAGGAACCTCTTGCAACTAAGGAAGAACTTCCTGAAATCCAGCCTTCTGATGTGGAGTCTCCAGCGCCCACTGAAGTTCTTCCTGAAACACAAGCTAGTGATCTAGAACCTCCAGCATCTTTGGAAGTTCTTCCTGAAACCCAACCTGAGGAACCTCCAGCGCCTATACTTCCCGATTCACAAACTACCAATGTCCAAGCCGCCGCGGCAGAAGAAACTATTCCTCAAGCCGAATTAGGAGCAGAAGAACCTGTTGTACCCGTAGGAGTCGTTTCTGAAATACAGGCAGTTGATACGGAACCTCTGGCGCCCTTGGAAGTTCTTAATGATCTGGAACATCCAGTGTGTGTAGAAGTTCTTCCTGATACACAGCCAGCTGATGTGGAACCTCCGCCGTCTGCGGAAGTACTTCCTGATACACAACCTAGTGGTGGGGAGCCTGCAGCGCCTATAGATGATCTTCCTGATTCACAATCTACCGAGGTGCAGACCGCCGCGGCAGAGGAAACTATTCCTCAAGAAACTATTCCACCAGAAGAAGTCGCTTCTGAAACACAGGCAGTTGGTATCGAACCTGCAGTGTCCTTAGAGAACCTTCCTAATATCCTTCCACCAGCGCCTGTGAAAGTTTCTCCTGATACACAACTTACTGATGTGGAACCTCCAGCGCCCACTGAAGTCCTTCCTGAAACACAAGGTAGTGATGAGGAACCTCTTGCGCCTGTGGAAATCCCTTCTGATCTAGAACCTCCAGCATCCTTGGAAGCTCTTCCTGGAACACAACCTGCGGAACCTGCAGCGCCTATTCTTTCCGATTCACAAACTACCGATCTCCAAGCCGCCGCGGCAGAAGAAACTATTCCTCAAACCGAATTAGGAGCAGAAGAACCTTTTGTTCCCGGAGAAGTCGTTTCTGAAATACAGGCAGTTGATACGGAACCTCTGGCGCCCTTGGCAGTTCTTAATGATCTGGAACCTCCGGCGTCTGCGGAAGTACTTCCTGAAACACAACCTGAGGAACCTGCAGCGCCTATAGATGATCTTCCTGATTCACAATCTACCGAGGTGCAGACCGCCGCGGCAGAGGAAACTGTTCCTCAAACTGAATTAGTCGCAGAGGAAACTATTGCATCCGTGGCAGTCGTTTCTGAAACACAGGCAGTCGATATTGATCCTGCAGTGCCTTCAGAGGAACCTCCAGCGCCCATTGAAGTCCTTCCTGAATCACAGCCTAGTAATGGGGAACCTGCAGCGCCTATAAATGGTCTTCCTGATTCACAATCTACTGCCGCGACAGAAGAAACTATTCCTCAAGCCGAATTAGGAGCAGAAGAACCTGTTGTTCCCGCAGAAGTAGCTTCCGAAACACATGCAGTCGATATCTTACCGGCTGCGCCCTTAGAGTCCCTTAAGGATCTGGAACCTCCATCGCCTGTGGAAGTTCCTCCTGATACACAACCTACTGAAACGGAACCTTCAGCGCCCACTGAAGTCCTTCCTGAAACACAGCCTAGTAATGGGGAACCTCCAGCGCCTTTAGAACAAACTATTCCTCAAGCCGAATTAGTAGCAGTGGAACCAGCTGTACCCGTAAAAGTCACTTCTGAAACTCAGGCAGTTGATGTCTTATCTGCGGAGCCTTCAGTGGAAGTTCCTGATAAGGAACATCCAGCGTCCACTGAAGACCTTCCTAAAACACAACTTAGTGATGTGGAACCTCTTGTGGCTGTGGAAGACCTTCCTGAAATTCCACCTACTAATGTGGAGCCTCCAACGCCTGTGGAAGTCCTTCCTGATTTGGAACCTCCAGATTCTGTAGAAGTTCTTCCTGAAATACATCCTGTGGAGCCTGCAGCGCCTATTCTTCCTAATTCGGAATCTACAGATATGCAAGCCGATGCGACAGAAGGAACTATTCATGAAACACAGGTAGTCAATGTAGAACCTGCGGCGCCCTTGGAGATACTTCCTGATGTTGAATCCTCATCGCCTGCGGAAGTCCATCTCGAAAACCAATCGACCGATCTGGAATTTCCAGCGCCAGTGAAAGTCCTTCTTGAACCCCAATCTATCGATGTGATTCCCACAGCGGCAGAAGAAACTATTCCTCAAGCTAATTTGGTAGCAGAAGATCCTGTTGTACCAGGAGAAGTCCCTTCTGAAATACAGGCAGTTGATACGGCGCCCTTGGAAGTTCGTAATGATCTGGAACCTACAGCGTGTGTGGAAGTTCTTCCTGAAACACATCCTGAGGAACCTGCAGCGCCTATTCTTCCCGATTCACAAACTACCGATGTCCAAGCCGCCGCGGCTGAAGAAACTATTCCGCAAGCCGAATTAGGAGCAGAAGAACCTGTTGTACCCGTAGAAGTCGCTTCTGAAACACAGGCAGTCGATATCGAACCTGCGGTGCCCATAGAGGTACTTCCTGATGTCGAACCCCAATCGCCTCCTGAAAACACATCTAACGAAATGGAACCTCCATCGCCTGTGGAAGTCCTGCCTGATCTGGAACCACCAGTGGTTGTGGAAGCTCTTTCTGATACACAGGCTATTGAAGTGGATACTCAACAACCTACTATTTCGGAACCTCCAGCACACCTTGAAACACAAACTACTGATGTGGATCCTCCAGCGTCTGCGGATGTAGTTCCTGAAACACAACCCGAGGAACCTACAGTGCTTATTCTTCCTGATTCACAATCTACTGATGTGCAAGCCGCCACGACAGAAGAAACTATTCCTCAAGTTGAATTAGTCACAGTGGAACCTGCTTCTGAAACACAGGCAGTCGATATTCAACCTACGGAGAACTTAGAAGTACTTCCTGATAAGGAACCTCCACCGCCTATTGAAGATCTTCCTGTAGCACAACCGACTGATGTGGAACCTCCAGCGCCCATTGAACTCCCTCCTGAAGCACATCCAGAGGAACCTGCAACGCCTATTCTTCCTGATTCACAATCTTCTGATGTGCAAGCCGCCGCGACAGAAGAAACTATTCAGGCAGTCGATATCGAACCTACCGCGCCCTTAGAGATACTTCCTGATGTTGAACCTCCACCCGCCGTGGAAGTCCTTCCTGAGCCCCAATCTATCAAGGTGACTCCCGCAGCGGAAGAAGAAATTATTCCTCAGGTCCAATTAATGGCAGTGGAACCTGTTGCTCCAGAAGAAGTTGCTTCTGAAATACAGGCAGCAGATATCGAACCTGCGGAGCCCGTAGAGATACTTCCTGATCTTGAACCTCCAGCGCCCATGGAAGTTCTCCCTGAGCCCCAACCTATCGATGAGATTCCCGCAGCGGCAGAAGAAACTATTCCTCAAGCTGAATTAATGGAATTAATTTCTGAAGCACAATCTACAAATGTGAGCCCGGTAGCAACCGAAGAAGAACATTCTACCAATGTGGTACCTGCAACGACAGAGGTAGCTCTGGGCCAAGCTGAAATAGTCGCAGTAGAACCTCTTACTCCTGTGGGAAATTTGCCTAAAACACAAACTGATGACCTGAAACTTAATGCGTCTGGCGAAGTCATTTCCGAGCCACAATCTAAGGATGAGGAACCTGAATTTGTGGAAGTTGTTTCTGAAACACAGCCTCTTGATGTAGAACCCTCAGCGTTATCTAAATCAGATTCAGAGAAATTGCAATTAGTTTCAAAGAATGAATCTGCTGTCGAACCTGAGGAAATCACTCAGCAAACGGAAACCCAACCGCCAGTGGAGGCAGTTCCTGAAGCACAACCTATCGCAGTTCCTGTGGAAGCTCAAGCGCTACAGGAACTCATTCCTGAAACAGTATCTACACCTCTAGAACCGCCAGAGGAAGAATCTGTAGTTCCAGAGACACAAGACAAGCAACTTCCGCCGTCTGAACCGCCCAAAAGCATTCCTACAAACGATGAACAGCTAACCAGTACAGGCCAGGAGACACCAGGAATATATTCCACGGAGCCTGAAAATCCTGCACTGCATCCTGTCTCAGAAACGAATGCACCTATAGACTCTGCTAAGAGCGACGGCACCGCTCTAGGTAAAGCGCCAACGAAGTGCCTGCGAAGACAGCCAAATATTCCGGACACAGCACCGAGCGATGGGAAATCCGAGTCCTTGAATCTCTTGGGAACCATTTGCAAGTTTTACATAAAAGACAAAAGACTGCTGGCCACAATCGAACGCAGACGACGCCGCTCTTTGATCATGCACAAGTACCTCAGCTCCTTTGACTCCATGGATGAGACCATAGACGATGAGTCCTGTCCCAGCCTCTTTGAAGAACTAAACGAAGATAGCCTAGCTAGCAGCGAGTTGAAACCCCCAACAGAGAGAGCAGCCACTCCCACTTCAGAAGCTGACCCCAGTTATATGACATTAGATTCTCCTGAGACTGAAACTGACTTGGTAGATAAGGTAGAGGCTGATGAGCCCCAAAACAATCCCGAATCTCATTTAATCTATCCTGTAGAATCTGAAGCGAATGCGGTTGAGGAACCTCTTATAGATAAGGCTACATTGCATCATATTTTTAGTACGAACGACCAGCTTGAATCTCATTTAAATCATTTAGAAGGTGAGGTCACCGACAGTGATTATTCTGCAGCCACCAGATTAGATATGGCCAGCCAAACCTCCTGTGATATGCCAGACGACCAAGATGTAGAGACTGATTCCCGCATTGTGTTTAGTTTGAGTGACATCACGTATAACTTTATCAATGAAATTCTCTTCTCAGATCAATTAAGTACAGAGTCGCACTACAGCGACGAGAGCGAGCCCTCCACCGCCTGTGAGACCTTCAACGGAGATGGTGACACAGAGCAGGAGTTTGTTAGCCAAAGGGTCTTAGTCCTGGACAAGCATCGGCCCCTGAATACTAACCCTAGCTCTAGCCACACTCTGCACTCCAACCTGCATCTTCCCCTAACCCAAACTAATACCACCCCCTCGGGTAGCAGACGCACTAACGGAAAACTAACAAATGGTTCTCTAAGATGGTCCGGTGGCCACCCCACCGAGCCCCCAATCGGTGGCCCAGTGGCTGCCCCACAAGACGATGTTGCCGTCGACGATGATGTTGTACTGTTGCGGCGCTTTGTGCCAGGTAACACACGGTTGTGGCCATAAATGTCATCACTCGGTGTTTGTTGTCCTGTGTCCTGTGTCCTGACCCTGTTTCCTCTGGTTTGCTACCTTGTGTCTATGTTAGCCGTGTGTGTTGTGGATCTTATGGGGCGAAAAGTAATCTTTGGATCAATATAGGTCCTAGTTCTAGACATACCAAGTGCAAAAGTAAATTATATCCTTTTGTAATTGAACTATATTGAAACTATTCAGTGCGATCTATTCAGAGGTTTGTTTAAATTTAAAGATTTTGTTTATTTAAATTAACACCTGCTGTACATCTACCACAGATTCTACTAACATATACTACTAACCAGTTTTAAATAGTGAAATAAAGTTTGTAGTTCGCATATTTAGTAGTAATTGAGACAATGTAATGGTGTTTCTTGTAAGACGGGGAGGAGGTGCACTTGCCATTGGTCCACTGATTACTATTCGCTCCTGGGAGCCAACAGCTTTACAATATCGATGCCATAGTCTCTGAATCGCAACTCCCCCGAAACCACTTGCAGGTTCCATTGCGGAGCGCGAGGTGAAGAAGTGGTACAATGCCGTCGAGATGCCGAACAACCCCTACGCCCCCGAGGCCCTGAAGCAGCGCATCAGCGGCACGCAGGAGCGGTACATGGACGTGCCAAACATCAGTCCCAGTGCAGAGCAGAAGGCCCTGGCCTCGGCACTCACGGAGAACCCGGATCCGCCGTCGCCCCAAACGGATTACAAGCGGTTCGTCCTCTGATCCCTCTGAATCAACTCCACCTCACCCTCACCGTCCAATGTTGATCTCAATCCGCCAGGTACAGCCGCGACTACTACATCAATAATGCCCCCAGCGACAGCACGGTAAGTGCCAGGGCTCCAGCCTCCAGCTCCAACTCCAACTTGGATCTGCAGCGGAACGCTGAGGACGTGGAGGACATCGTGATCAACGAGGTAAATCAAGAACCAGAACCACTTCCTCCGCATGGCCGCATTTCAAGTAGCGCTCAGAGTAACGTTGCCGACCTCTCTCATTGGACCCTATCCACGCCAGTGCGCCGTAGCAGCTCGCTTAAGTTCATTAACAGTCGCCCCTCCCCCCGCGCCTCTGCCTCCGGCACCCACTCATTGGCTTACGAAAGGTCAGCGACCCTAGAGCGGCCCTCGACCTCGGCCTCCCACTACCGGGAGTCGGGTCTGGGCCTGGGCGACGACATAGACGATGACTTCGACATTAGGTCGCAGCGCTCCTGGCGCAGCAGCTACAGTTCCCTGCCCAAGCGGCACACGCAGTCCAGCTTGAGTCTCCACAGCAATGGTAGCGGGGTGTCCTTTGGCTCGTCCGTGTCGAAGCGGCGTCAGGCGGCAGGAGGTGGACCCTCTGCCGGGGTCCTGACCCAGTTCGAGAAGCAGCTGCTGCACAAGGACCTGAAGCGGAACAGCTTCCGGGCGGTGTCCTCCACCTCGAAGGACTTCGTGATGAATCCGCTGTTCGAGAGCGAGGCGTTGGGCGGGAAGCTGGCGCTCCGGCCGGACACGGAGGACCAGGGCGACTCGGGGGTGGACAGCTGCCTGAACGGCTTCAGCGGTGCGGACGCCAAGTACAGCAACAACAGTCTGCTCTTCTAGATTTTAGCGGGTCGGGAACGGGAACGGGAACGGGAACCACTGGGGATCGGGTTGGGCCTTAGCCTGGACGGATATTTGCCAAATCACGCTTAGCTTAGTCAAAACGAAGTTGAACACTAGTCAGTATAGCAAAGCCAATTCCTTGTAAATAGAGATGAGATGGGCAGGGGCGGGACGTAAAATCTAGAGCAAAACGCACACCGAATCTCCCGCACTGGACGGAGATCTGATGGCAGGGACCGAGTCCTGGGCCCAGATCCATCCACTGCACCACCACTTGCACCAACCAACAAGCCAACCAGCCGGCAACAACAAGCTAACTTTGCATTTCCGCCAACGAGAGTGTCGAGCTAGTGTCTTAATTGTAATTTAGAAAATACTGCAAGCATACTTGCGTAATGCTATTGCTACGTTTGTTTTTAATAATCATTATCTTGCTGTTAATTTTACAAACACACAAAATTATATATTAATTCCTGTACCGTATCTGTATGCACTCCGCTAATGCTCTTTTCTTATAAACAACCATACACGTATGCCTAGCGATATCTATAATGCATTAATTCCAAATAAAGCCAAACGTTAAACAAATCGAACACTGAACCGCAGAAACAAATGTTTTTAGTATCCCATCCATCCAAGAACCCATCGAATTGGTGAGTACAGAACCGAGAATTAACCGAAACAGTTCACTTTGTGTTTGGGGTTGCTTTGGATTTGACTAACAGCATTTGTTTCGAGATCATTGCCAGCGATCGTAACTACCCGAACGACCTTAACTATGTAACTAAGATAGTTCGCCTGCATGCTGCTGCCTGAGCGTTTTCACCCACAACACTACACCACCGCCACATCCCACACTCGCCTACAAGTCCACGCCCACACCTAACCCTACACCTACACTAATATTTTGGTACTAAAACACTTCTTCTTTTCATCTAAACCCTAACCGTAACTCTCCTGCACTAACCAACAAAACAACACACAACACACCTACAAAAACCAAACAACTACCAAACTACCAAACCGAAAATGTTTCATCAAAAGGCTCAGAAAGCAAGCCAGGCTGCCACAGAGCAGGAACAGCCACAGCCGGAATCGGTGTACAAAGCCTTGCCAGTTCAGGTCCTGGACGAGTCCCTGGACTCCCAGTCGAGTCCCTCGTTACACTCGCTGCAAACGACGGCCACCACAACCAGCGATGAGTCCGACACGGTGCGCATCTACGATTTTAATAAGCAGGAAACAACGGTTATCAGGGCTGCTCCAGCGCCGGAGCAGCAGCAGCCTCCCAGCAGCTCCACCACATCGTCGATGGAGTCCGCGCAGAGTGCTTCGCCTTCTGTGTCCTCCATCGATTCATCAGTCTCGAAGAAACGGGAGCGACCTGTAGTCCTTCAGTTCGGCCCTGGGGACTCGGCGCCCACCGTAGGTTCTCCTGTCGGTACCCCCACCAGGGGATCCACACCTCCAGCTTTCAGATTCTTGCAGCCCAAACGCCGCCTCATCGATCCCAGTCAGGTTCTGTCGGTCGATGAAGATGATGTGGTGAGTGTGGCCACTATGAGAGTCCCAGCACTTGGTAACCCACGTAATTCCTCCTCACTAGCCGGAACCAACCACTCCCGTGGCGGAGAGGCCGGTCATCGAAGTTGAAGTGGGCCATGCCATGCCATCCGTGAAGGCTCTGGCCCAGGCCTTCCTCCTAACCAGCAAGCGCACGCAACCCCAGCGCAGATGGCGGCAGGTGAGAACTAAATTTCAAGAGTGGCTTGATTCCAGATAAAGATCATCAAAATCTCAGGTTAAATTAGCTGGACCGCCAGGCACTCCAGCCACGTCACTGACTAAGCGTCACAGACTGGAGCATGCCGTCTCCATGGCCGAGGTAGCCGATGAGTCCACGATTGCCTCGGACCTATCATCGCTCGAAACGTAAGTTCTTAAAAGCTATAATCTTCGATCAAACTTATTTGATTTAAAAATATGTTTCATTGAAGCGATCCATCAACACACTCGGACGACAATCCCCCAATAGCCTCGCCGGCGAGTCCTGTGCCCGTGCGGCACGGCTTCCTCCGGAGCAATATTGCTTTCTTTGAGAATTTAAAGTTCAAGTGAATATGCGAATGGGGGCTTGTGTGAGGTGTGCGGCCATTTGATGATCTTCCCGGAGGGGGAAAATCCACGACAATGGTGAGGCACACGCCCAGTCCTTAACCGAAACCAAAACTTCGCCAAAAACCAAGTGCCATGGATGGCCTCCATTCCCTAGCCCGAAATTATCACACACAAAAAAGTACTTTACTTCAATCGGCACCCAGCGTGTGCCATTTGTTTATTGTAGTCCGTAATTACTATTACATAAATCTTATATCCATGGATACTATTTATTTAGCTCTAAGATATGTATTATGTACTTGTTAGGCGTAAGCGAACAATGCTACATTTCACTCGTGTACTAGTTTAAATGTTACATAATTGTACTCGATAAAACATACAGAAAAGATAATCTTTCGGGGGTTACGGCTACGGGAGTTCACAACACAATCGGATCTTAGGCTGGTACATAAGTTAGTTTGGTTTGGCCAACAGTGACGTCGAGCATATATAGCTTAAACAAATCCTACGCTATGTGGAAGCACCCAAATCGTAGTTTAGAATAGTACAATGCAAAAGGTTCTTATTGTTTCGACAAGAGTCCGTATAAAAGTCTACTCTTAGATATAAAATAAATTCCAACGTCCGAGCTGTGCATTTTCAATGCGTCCCAGACTGAGCTGAAGAGAGTGAGAGTGAGAGGTCGAGGAGTTGCCGGTACATTTGGAATGATGATCACTTCGGGTGTAGGCATTAACCATTTATTGCCGGCCACCGTCCTACTAGGGGCTGTGATTGTGGTGCGGATGCTCCGCCAGGTAGATGACGTACACGAGCGGTATGACGACGCACAGGGCGAGTATAAAGATCAGCAGACAGATCCAGGACAAGTCGCAATCAGACCCGGACCAGTCGATGGCACTCAGCGAGGGTCCGGGGATGGGACGCACTAATGGAGCATGTCTGTCCACCAGCAGTCCAACATTTTCCTCGAACGGTTGCTCCATATTAGCTGAGGGAAAGTTTAAAGATTATTAACGTGGAATACTTGGATGGAAATTTGAAACATAAAATTAGCCTCTTTAGTTGACAGTGCTTGGAGGTATAGTTTTATCGTTTTATTTAATGAATTGCCAGCTGTAGAATGTTTTACAGTGTCTCTCTTTCGGATGATACAAAATAGTGCCGGTAAATATAAACTTAATTGTAGGTCATATAGCGGGGGGTGGCGCTAAACTTGGCGTAGCTCTTGATAACCTTGTTGACGGCCTCGAGGAAGTCCTTCTCGGTGGCCACCTTACGGCGCGCCCGAATGGCGAACATGCCAGCTTCCGTGCACACCGATCGGATCTCAGCACCCGTAGAGTTGGGACAGAGGCGAGCCAGCAGATCGAAGCGGATGTCGCGCTCCACGGACATGGAGCGGGCGTGGATCTTGAAGATGTGCGAACGACCATCCTGATCGGGCAGGCCAAACTCCACCTTACGATCCAGACGACCAGGGCGCATCAGCGCGGGGTCCAGAGTGTCGGGTCTGTTGGTAGCCATCAGCACCTTGATGTTGCCTCGCGGATCGAAGCCGTCCAGCTGATTGATGAGCTCCAACATGGTGCGCTGCACCTCGTTATCGCCACCAGCACCATCGTCGAACCGGGCACCACCGATGGCGTCAATCTCGTCGAAGAAGATAAGGCAGGCCTTCTTGGATCGAGCCATCTCGAACAGCTCGCGTACCATGCGAGCACCTTCGCCCACATACTTCTGCACCAGCTCAGAGCCGATGACACGGATGAAGCAGGCGTCCGTGCGATTGGCCACGGCACGAGCGCACAGAGTCTTGCCAGTACCAGGGGGACCGAATAGCAGCACTCCCTTGGGCGGCTCGATACCTAGGTTTACGAACTTCTCAGGGTGCAGAAGCGGCGTCTCCACCACCTCGCGCAGCTTCTCGATCTGCTCCTTGCAGCCGCCCACGTCGCTGTAGGTGACATCCGGCTTGTCCTCCACTTGCATCATGGTCACCGTGGGATCGATCTTCGGCGGCAGTGGGATGTGGATTTGGTACTTATTGCGGTCGACGCCGACACGCATTCCCTCTTCGATATCGGTGGGAGCCACGGAATCGGCCAGATCCACCACGAATTTGGCGAACTGCTTCACATTAATGATGTATTTGGGGTCGTCGGAGTCCGCATTGATGATCTTGGTGCAGCGGGCCACCTGAAGCGGCTGCTCGTTCTGTAGGATCTGCTTGTCCGCAGCCAGATCCCAGAGCGCGGGCGGCGCCAGTCCCGTGTCGCTCTCCTTAATACCGGTCAGCTCGTTGACCTGCTTCACCGCCTTCTGGATGTCCTCCTCGATGGCCTTTATGGACTTGTGGTACTGGCTCTGGCCATACGTCTTCAGCAGCTCAATGTCGCCCTCGTCCAGTGACTTGATCTCCTTATCCTCCTTCTCATCGTGCTTCACCTTACGCTGGTCGTCTCCCAGATAATCCGGCATCTTGCTTAGTTGCGGATTGGTATGTTTTTGACAGTGAAAATTAAGCTCAAGCTATGTTTTTCTTTTGTTTTACGGCTAGAATGACTATACAATTTGCCAAACGCTCTGTCAAATAGAGATGTCAAAACCTTAATGACACTATCGATATTAGCGTTGGCCGGCACAATCGATTGTTTTTAGACTATTGCAATGGTAAAAAATTATTGTAACCAAATAAAACTTTTTAAGTTTTTTAATAGAGCTATTATCTGTCCACCTAAAATGTTTGTTATGTTAATGTTAGTAGCAACCATTGTACTGTATTGAATGTAGTATTTATTTCAAACCTCTAACGATGGTGCCACTATCGATGTAAACGCAGCTAGACTGTTCAAAGAACCCACCGCTTTCAGAAAAATATACCAAAATATTAATCAGCAGTTATCGATTTACCAGCAACACTTTCCAGCACTGTCAACTTAAAGTTCACCAAAAACCGCGATAATTTCTAAGCTAATCTTCACCAGCTTTTGGACTTACCTTCGTCACTGGGCGAACCCTGTGCTCCCTCGTAGAATTGTCTGGCTGCCCTACTCGTCGACGGTTGCTCGTCAATGGCGCCGGAGGCGTTAACTGCCGCGACCAGAAGACGTTCGTCCAGCATTTGACGCGCATCCTCGAGGGGATTGCGTTCTGGTGCTGGTTCCCTCTCCAGATTGTGCCTAGGACTGTTGTTGCCACTTCTGTGGACGGCGGGCAGGGCGTCCGGGCCGCCGTTGCCCAGCAAAACGTTGTGCACTGTGACCGGAATGCGGATGACGCGATGCGCATGAATCTCGTTCTCGCGATCGATCTTGTTCAACCTTTTGATGTCCGCGACTGAGCAGTGAAAGCGCAGGGCCAGCGCCTGCAGGGTGTCGCCCTCCTGGACCTTCACTTCCAGCGTGTTCTCGAAGCGTCCCAGCCTGGCATGGCCGTTGGGTCTCCGGGCCAGTGGCAACAGGTCTACGAACTCATCGTCGTCATAGGCGGGACGGGCAAAGATGTCCTCCACGTCGTCGGGATCCACGTTCTCCAGGTTGTGATGATGCGGGCGCCTGGAGAAGAAAACGCTTATAATATTCCTCTCACTTTACACTCGCCTTGGAGCAACAGGAAAGGCAGCAGCAACAGTCGAGTTGGCGTTGACTTACGCATTTCGTCGCATTATGGCCCCGTCTGCGTTGAGTGGATTTTCTCGCTGAGCTCTCAGGTATCACCTCAGTTGGTGCTGCAGGTGCTCTTTGTTTTGCAGCAAAGGCAATTAACGCAATTAGATTATTTACGTGTAAACTTGGTTCTCAGACATCCAAAAACAACAACATGTGGAAAAGCTCAGTCACAGGTGATGGAAAATATCGATAGCCCAATATCGATAATTGTTTACACAGCTGTTTGCATTTAATTGTCGATTGTTCGGAAAAGGAGAATCAAAACAAAACGAAAAATTTTATAATTTGGATTTAAGCATTGTTTATTCTGCATCTAATTATTAAATTTTTTGGTAAGCTTATCTCTTAATGATGTTGGCCAGTAGCGATATTATTGAATATATATATATATATTGTCGCGATATCCGAATCATCATCGATCGTACAGGAAAGCCCGAATTATCGATAGAAGCATCGATTGTTTGACAGGCCGACTCGTTTTATTTATTATTTTCGAAATATGTCTATATTTGCGTTCTTGAAGAGCCGCACCGCGTTCTGGCTTAGTCTTACTGGAACCGCGGTGGGCGTGTCGTTTGGTGTAAAGTATGTGTTAGCCTTTCCACACCAGACGTGAAGTTTTGACCTTAATTCACTTTCCAGAGACCTTATGCAAGGCGGCAAATTCACCAAAGAAACAGACGAAACCGGCAAAGTGGTTATTGTTACGGGCGCCAATACTGGAATCGGCAAGGAGACTGTGCGTGAAATCGCACGACGAGGCGCTACCATTTATATGGCATGCCGAGACTTAAAAAAATGTGAAGAGGTAAGCCTCTAGATAAGGAGGTTACTGCTAGAAGCGAGCTTTAAAAAACATACATACTTTTTAACAGGCCCGCGAGGAAATCGTGCTGGAAACAAAAAACAAATACGTCTACTGCCGGCAATGTGATCTCGCCTCCCAGGAGTCCATCCGCCACTTTGTGGCAGCGTAAGTTCGGGATTAAGTAAACTTAAATGTGTTCAACAAGTACTCCTATTCCGACAGTTTTAAACGAGAGCAGGAGCACCTTCACATCCTCATCAATAATGCCGGTGTTATGCGCTGCCCACGATCTCTGACATCGGATGGCATTGAACTGCAGCTAGGTGTCAATCACATGGGTCACTTCCTACTGACAAATTTGTTATTGGACCTACTGAAGGTATATGCATAAACCCTTTAAAATACTATGGCCTGTTAACTGATTGATCTTTTCGTAGAAATCAGCACCTAGTCGGATTGTAAATGTGTCCAGCTTGGCGCACACTCGCGGCGAAATCAACACAGGCGATCTGAACAGCGACAAGTCCTACGATGAAGGCAAGGCCTACAGCCAGAGTAAATTGGCCAACGTTCTATTCACCCGGGAGTTGTCTAAGAGATTGGAGGGTACTAAGGTAACAGCTAATTCGCTACATCCGGGTGTGGTGGATACGGAGATAATCAGACACATGGGGATCTTCAATAACTTCTTTGCTGGGTGGGTATCTCACGGTCACTTACTAAATTGACTGTTGATTAAATATCAACCCTTCCTGACAGGCTATTTGTGAAGCCCTTGTTTTGGCCATTTGTTAAGACTCCCAAGAATGGTGCCCAGACCACCTTATATGTGGCCCTCGAGCCGGAATTGGAAAAGGTCACGGGGCAATACTTCAGCGACTGCAAGTTAAAGGATATGGCGCCGGCTGGCACAGATTCACAAACTGCCAAGTGGCTCTGGGCGGTCAGTGAGAAGTGGACCAAGCCCACGATGATAAAAATACCCTAACTTGTATTGCTTTGACTTTGTTAAAGACTTCACATTAGTTCGCATAAATTTATAGTTTTTTTTACAGTTAACAAATGTGTACACAACTTATTTAAGTTATGTTAGCTTGGCTAACAGCAGTTAGCCGGCTAAATACCTTTTACAGTTGGAGATTGAAATGTGTACGTTCGTACACACTGCGAAACCGGTTGGTGGGAAGATTATACATCATCTGTTTAAAATAGATATGTATATCCATTACAATTTTAACCTGAGCCTTCGGTCCAAAAGTTTGGGTTCACTCGGTTCAGTCGGTAACATTGAAACTCCCATGACGGTGACTCGCTTCTCGGACTCTTTGCGAAATTATCTATGCTAAATGTGTTCAAGAGTGGTGTTTAGATTACCGGCTACCCATAGCTACCCCCGTACTATCAGTTTTATCAGTTGTCGTCCGGCAATCGTTTTGGAAATCACTTATTAGAACACAAAAATTCGCCCGCCTTCGCATTCAAGAAAAGACCACGATTAGGGTCGGGCCGGACCGCCGCCAATATGGAAATAATAGCTAATTTTCTGCACAACATTGCGCCCATATTTCTTGCCCATGGCATTGTCGGCATTATCGCATTCTGTGTGAGGTAAGTAGTGAGTCGTCGATTTGAATTGTAACGCTGAGAAGCATTATCAACGACGTATGCAAGTGACGACAAAGTATTTAGTAATCATTGATAAACTGGCATGACTTTACCTCGATTTAGACTATATATGCAGGGGGGGAAGTTCAGGAAGAAGACCGACGAGACTGGAAAAGTGGCCATCGTTACGGGCGGAAATACGGGCCTTGGCAAAGAGACAGTGATGGAGTTGGCTAGGAGAGGAGCTACCGTTTATATGGCCTGCCGGAATAAGGAGAAGGCTGAAAAAGCCCGACGGGAGATTGTAGAGGAAACGGGGAATTCGAACGTTTTCGCTCGGGTATGCGACTTGTCCTCTCTGGATTCCATTCGTGAATTCGTCCAAGGGTGAGTCACACTCTAAATCAAATTGTATACCATAAAACTGATAAGTTATTGCCCATCAGCTTCAGGAAAGAGCAAAGGGAGCTGCACATCCTTATCAATAACGCCGGTGTTTTCTGGGAGCCACGCAGACTCACAAAGGAGGGATTCGAAATGCACCTGGGAGTGAACCACATTGGTCACTTCCTGCTCACCCATCTGCTGCTGGATGTACTGAAGAGATCCACCCCTAGTCGGGTGGTTGTGGTGGCCAGCAAGGCCCACGAACGCGGTCAGATCCAAGCGGGAGACATAAACAGCAAGGAGTCCTACGACGAAGGAGTTGCATACTGCCAAAGCAAGCTGGCTAATATACTGTTTGCCCGTGAATTGGCGAAACGCCTGGCGGAAACCGGAGTAACGGTCAACGCCGTTAATCCAGGGATTGCAGACACGGAGATTGCTAGGAATGTGATCTTCTTCCAAACCAAGTTTGCACAGTATGTGGTAGAGTGTGTCCTCTTCGAAATGCTCTCTCAAATATTAGGTGAATTCATTATGTGTGTCTTTCCAGGACCATGCTGAAGCCACTGCTGTGGTCCGTGATGAAAACGGCAAGGAACGGGGCCCAGACCACTCTGTACGCCGCCCTAGATCCCGATCTCGAAAAAGTATCCGGTCAATACTTCAGCGACTGCAAGCCGGCACCGTTGGCCCCAGCTGCCCTCGACGATCAAATGGGCCAGTGGCTGTGGGCCAAGTCCGAGAAATGGGCTGGCATTCCTCTCTGATTTGGGCGGGTAGGGTAGTTTTAGTTAGCTGATCACTATTAGAAGCCAGTTAATTGTCTTAAAAGTCACTCATATTTATAAAAAAAATAAAACAAATACTTGAAAAGACTTTGTAGTTACGTTCTGTTTATGAGCATTTAAGTAAGGGCCATAAAAAATAATTTATAAGAGTCACCAATAAAGGCCAGTGACTTGAATGATCAAATGAAAACTGTAGTCGCCTCATAAAAATATAAAATAATAAACTTCTCTTCGGAGTTATTCAATGTAAATATTAATGTCACCTAAAATAGTTTATCTATTTTATCTCTACCTATCCGTGCGCTTATTCCAGTATTAAATTAACGAAAATAATGGTAATAGTCTGTTCGGGTAAAAACTGGTCTCAGAAACATTAACTTGTCTCCTAATTGCAGCAATTATCCCACCGACCTTACAGCTACAGTGTTTGCTTTATACCGGTCTAAGGGTTTTAGTCTTTTATTAACATCGCCATCTGTGAACAAGTTTAGAAGCTCGAAATCGGTTCTCACTTGGTAGTCGACACTTGGCTGTGCAAGTAATCGGAGTGAAAATGATTGAAATTCGCGATAAACTATTGAGCCCGTCGGTATATGGACCAGCTCTGTCGGTCGTGGGAGTATACATGCTCAGGTGAATATACTTGGCAGATTTTGAGCCATGGTTCAAGCCCTGTCATTTTAGACGCTATATGCAGGGAGGTCAGTTTACCAAGAAAACGGATGAGACAGGAAAAGTAGTGATTGTGACAGGATGTAATACGGGAATCGGAAAGGAGACTGTGCTGGAGTTAGCTCGCCGAGGAGCTACTGTATACATGGCATGTCGCAATATGCAGAAGTGCGAGCAGGCCCGCAAGGAGATAGTTAAGGCAACCAACAACCAGAATGTGTTTGCACGTGAATTGGATCTGTGCTCCATGGAGTCCATACGGAACTTTGCTGCTGGGTAGGTAGACTCATGGGTAATTCCTAGCTGAAGACTGAATATATTATTTTAATTGACTAAACTAGATTCAAGCAAGAGCAACAGCAACTGCACATTCTTATCAACAATGCCGGCATTCTGGACTGTCCCAAGATGCTGACAAAAGATGGTTTTGAAATGCAAATAGGAGTGAATCACATGGGTCACTTCCTGCTGACACTCCTGCTTCTCGACCTACTCAAGAGCTCCGCGCCCAGTCGAATTGTGGTCCTGTCCAGTTTTGTCCACCGCTTCGGAACAATCAACCGGGAAGATCTCAACAGCGAGAAGTCATACGATGGAAAGAAGGCCTATTGCCAGAGCAAATTGGCTAATGTCCTGTTTACGCGAGAGCTGTCCAAACGTTTGCGTGGAACTGGGGTCACGGTAAACGCCTTGCATCCGGGTGTTGTCAACACCGAGATCTTTCGGAACACGGCCTTTGTGCGAACCAAACTCGGAAGGTAAGTTCTTTCTCGGCTTTCAAGGTTTACGCGTTCTTAAGCATTTGATAATGGACTGGTTTCAGATGGCTCATCTCACCGATTATTTGGATTTTTATAAAGACTGTCAAAAGTGGAGCTCAGACGTCCTTATATGCAGCTCTGGATCCTAGCTTGAAAGAGGTGTCAGGACAATACTTTAGCGACTGCAAGCCGAAAAGAGTTGGAAGGGCTGCTCTGGACAATGATGCTGCTAAATTTCTTTGGACAGAGAGTGAGAAGTGGACCGATGTACACATTTAAGAAAACTTAATGATGATATTAACTCTTCACCTTACTTGGATAATAATATCCAGAGCTACATTTTATTAGCAGACTCTTGACAAAGTCCAGAGAACAAGGTTAATTTGTGCTGGTAAAAATTCAATTAGGCAACTGGTTTTTAAAAAGATGTAATATAGTGTACATTATAAATTGTGTGGTTAAGGCACTCTGTTAAATAAATAAATTCATAAATTCTGGGTCTACAAAATATAGACCGTGATTTGATGTATGTTATGTATGTTGTGATGTCATAAGTTGGCTCCATTGTATAATATTGTCTTTAACAAATATCAAATAACAACGAAAATACGGGGTAATTCGGAAGTAAATGACGAACTCTTAATACTCTACAGCTAAATTTGTTCTATCTACTCTATCAACTCAGTCGGATTGTATTGAATATATTGGAACTCAAAAGTAAATGATAAATAACAATTACACAAAAAAGAAAATACCCGCGTCACCTTAAATGTTTCTACTTATGGAAATTGCCTCGTGCGTGTGGGCGGCATTCTACTAGTTTTGCAATGATAGTTGGTTAGCAGACTGATATGTGTGTTTACTGCATTGAAGTATACATATATAGATACATAAGAGTGTGTGCTTCAGCTAACAAGCTTCGGTGCGTTTCGGTTCTGTTCGGCTCGTTCTCTTAGAATCGATTCCGATTAGGAGACCTTGTCGTATGCGTGATATTTTTTTAATTGTATGAATCGCTGCCTCTCTTAGTTTATGAAATATTTTGGCTCTTGCTTCTAGTCGCTTCGGATCGTACTCATCGTGAGTTAGCATTTTGTATATTGTTATGTATTTTCTCTCAGATAGCGTGCCAAAGTATTTAAGCAACAGCTGGAGCCGGCTACCCTCTTATTCTGTTTGAAAACGCTGAACCGTATAGAACTGCAGGGCAAACCAAAATATAAACCGAAAAAATGTGTAGCTTATCGAGTTGTTTGTGTTGCCCCCTGATTGTATGGCCCGCCCTTATTGGAGCTGCTATGTATTTTTTACGGTAAGTAGAATAGTGATAATGGAAGTAGAATAATGATGATGAAATTTCCCATGAGTTGCAATTATGTTTGGGAACTGTATCTACAATCGTATGGAGCCTTAATTCCTGTGATTTCATTTCAGAAAATACATGCAGGGCGGCCAGTTCACCAAGCAGACCAATGAAACAGGAAAAGTGTTCATTGTCACGGGAGCCAACACAGGAATCGGCAAGGAGACGGCCCTGGAAATAGCGAAGCGCGGAGGAACCGTATATATGGCTTGCAGGGATATGAACCGGTGTAATAGGGCCCGTGATGAGATCATCAAGGAGTCGAACAACCAGAATATATTCTCCCGCGAACTGGACTTGAGTTCTTTTGATTCCATTCGGAAATTTGCAGCTGGGTGAGTTAAATGTCTTAATAAAAATCCAATTAAATATTACAACAACTTCCACTACTTAGCTTCAAGCGCGAGCAGGATAAGCTCCATGTCCTGATTAATAATGCCGGAGTGATGCACTGCCAGAAAACTCTGACCAAGGATGGTATCGAACTGCAGCTTGGTGTTAACCATGTGGGCCACTTCCTGCTCACCCATTTGCTGTTGGACGTTTTGAAGGTACTGTGACCATTGAACCTTCGCCATTAGCCACTATCTATTTGAAATTCTTTGCAGAAAACGGCTCCGAGTCGCATTGTTAACGTTTCCAGCTTGGCCCACGAACAAGGATCAATTAATGTTAGTGACTTAAACAGTGAGAAGACCTACAGTAGAATCGGGGCCTATAGCCAGAGCAAATTGGCCAATGTCCTGTTCACTCGGGAATTGGCCAAGCGTCTGGAGGGATCTGGCGTCACCACGAACTCCCTGCACCCCGGCGCTGTGGACACCGAGCTCCTGAGAAATTGGGGCTTTCTGCAGAACAACTTGGCACAGTAAGTGATCCGAAATCCTTTCAGTGAATGTATTAATAGTTGGATTGTGTTACTAGGCTTATGATCAGGCCGCTTCTCTGGACGCTTTTCAAGACACCAAAGGCTGGAGCACAGACTACATTGTATGCTGCATTGGATCCTGAGCTAAAGAAGGTGACTGGACTCTACTTCAGCGATTGCAAATCCAAGGACGTGGCTTCAGCTGCCAAGGATGACAAAGTTGCCAAGTTCTTGTGGGCTGAAAGCGTGAAATGGACTGGCGTGGGCTCATCTAAAGTGGATTAAAAGGTGTCCTGTATTAGCCATCATTTAATTATTTATTTATATAATGATTTGTACAATAAAATTGACTATCTTGTGTATAAATTTCGTCTGTTCTTTAATGTCAAAAATTGGCAAATAAAATTTCCGAATTAATATTATTATTTTAGCATAGTTACAGCTATTTTTATCTACCATTTTTTCAAAAAATTAGGGTGTACTTAATTACAACTAATTTTTTTTTTTTGTTCCCAAACTAAATATGCAGTTTAATTAACCAAATACAAACCAACACAGAAAGGTGTTGAATTGATATTGGGGCTGTATTAATGTAATTATGATTATTTTAACCTCTGACTTGTCCAACAAATTACCGGTTTAAAGACCCAAAAATGCGAGTATCTAAGGTCTTCTTGAGAGCATAATTTGGCCAAAACTGAAATGATAGCCAAATGCCGCGTATTTTCCGATTCGCCGTTAAAATCCCAATTATTTAAGAATCAAAAACTTAAAAAAATTAGATATCAAATTTCGACCAATTTTTTAAACTTTGATAAGGGGTTACATCATTAAAATTGTCAAAAATTGGCCAAAAATTTATTCTTTTAAATTTCCAAACTAAATATGCAGTTTAATTAACCAAATAAAAACGAACACAGAAAGGCTTTCCGAATTGATATTAAGGCTGTTTTGGCGAAATTATGATTATTTTTAGGTCTGACTTTTCCAGAAAATTATTGTATTAAATAACCGATTTAAAGGCCAAGAAAATATGAATATTTGAGGTTTTCTCGAGAGCGTAGTTTGGCCAAAAATGAAATGATAGCTAAATGCCGTTCATACTCCGAATCGAACTTAAAATCTTAATTATTTAATAATAAAATATTGCCTTAAAAATGATTTTACCAAAAATTAGGATATAAAAATGCCGATTTAAGGACCCAAAAATTCGCATTTCATGTCTTCTGAAGAGCATAAACTAGCCAAAAATGGAATGACAGCCAAATGCCATTTATATTCGAAATCGCCGCTAAAATATTAATTATTTAATAATGAACTATTGCCTTAAAAATGATTTGACCAGAAATTAGGATATAAAAATGCCGATTTAAGGACCCAAAAATCCGCATTTGATGTCTTCTGAAGAGCATAATTTAGCCAAAAATGGAATGACAGCCAAATACCATTTATATTCGGAATCGCCGCTAAAATCTTAATTATTTAATAATAAAATATTGAAATATTAAAGAAAAAAATTTTTGGTCGATTTTTCAAAAAAATGTAAGGGGTTACATCATTAAAATTTTCAAAAATTGAATAAAATTTTATTTCTCTTTATTCTTAAAGTCGGTATGCAGATTAATTAACCAAATAAAATCTAACAAAGAAAAGCTTTCCGATTTGAAATTAAGGCTGTTTTGGCCAAGTTATGGTTATTTTTATTATTTTTAGGACCCAAAAATCCGCATTTACTGTTTTCTGAAGAGCATAAATTGGCCAAAAATGGAATGACAGCCAAATGCCGTTCATATTCGGAATCGTCGCTAAAATCTTAATTATTTAATAATGAACTATTGCCTTAAAAATGATTTGACCAAAAATTAGGATATAAAAATGCCGATTTAAGGACCCAAAAATCCGCATTTGATGTCTTCTGAAGAGCATAATTTCGCCAATAAAGGGATGACAGCCAAATGCCGTTTATATTCGGAATCGCCGCTAAAATCTTAAT